>CAJPEV010002879.1:0-37583 GCA_905338385.1 Darwinula stevensoni | reverse complement strand
AGTTCAAACATCATCAGACAAACATCAGTTGTGGAGATCTGATTTAGTGACTGTTCCTTTGTATTTGAAGGTATGGACCCCCTTTTTTTTGCTGCAAATAAAGCATGTGACACCTTCAATGTTTTTTCCCATTATTTTTCTTGAATGGTTTCAACAAAACATGATGATAACAAAGGTTGACAGAACGTCTCCGGGAAACCTCTAGGCAACGTTCCTTAATAAACGTGTTGTCAACGTGGAATTTTTTCCCACAACAACGTGGATTACACGTTTACAAGGAACGTTTATTCCACGAAGCAAGGTCGAAAATTGAACTTTCCCTCAACGTTCCCTCAACGTCTTGTGCAGACTGGGTATAATGTTACACTTCGCAGGAAAGCACCGGAATCTTTCCATGAAAATAACCAAGGAAGTATGGAATTTGACGAAGGAGCACATGACCAGCATTTTCCGTGGTGAATCCCGCTATTCTCAAATGAAGTCAAAGAGACTCTACTCTCTCAACGCAGACCCTACCGTCACAAAACACTTCGGGTCTTTCCAGGAGCACCACAGAGTGAAAACGAGGACTAACTTGAAAATGAAGTCCACGTACGTGACATACCAGAAATTCATCTTGCAGAAATCAAATTTCAGCTTCCGAATGCCACGTACTGATGTTTGTGACTTCTGCAGCGAACGCACAATGAGAGAAAAAGTTGGCGATGCGCAAGCACAGACTAAACTCCATCTTCACGAGGCAAAAAGTTGCAGAAAGTAAGGAGTCGAAAGACCACTTGCTACAAGAATGCAAGGAAGACTGCTGATGCTGGAGTGGACAGAACCATGGGCAAAACTTGCCCATGCCCAAGCTGAGTGTGACTGCTCGGTTTTACCGGCGGTGGTTGTGGTTGTGTGTCTTCGATGTGCATTGCCACAACGACAATGACAGTGCCTTCTGTTGTTACATGGAAAATGAGACGAAGAAGGGTGCTAACTCCGTTTGCTCATTTGTCTGTGATTTTTTGCTTTTTCACTTTCCCAAATGTGAAAAAGCTCTTGTGCTTCTCTTATACCTCTGGAGACCAAAATAAGAATGAGACTGTGAAAAGGTTCTTTTGCTGGCTCGCAAATGCCTGGAAAATTGACATTCGACCTGTGTTCCCCGTACGGGGGAATTCATACAGTCAAGGTGATAGAAACTTCGAAATATATGGAAAACTGCTGAAAAAGAAAGAAAATGTCTGCACAATCACGGCTAATCTTGATGCGTTGAAGCCTTGCCGAAGCAAACCCCACCCCTTTCAAGTTATACATGCAGGAAACCTCATCCAAGATGGGGAAGTAGCATTGGTCCCTTACTTTCTCAAAAGTGCATCAAATTCACCATGCAGCACTTCGTGCAATCGCGATATCCACAAAGGAAGGGAGTTGTTGAAAGGTCAAAGGCTTACCATCCAAGTTTCATTGAATTCCAGTGCCTAAAGAAAGGCCGGACATCACCATTGCAAGTTTCTCCTCGACCAGCAGGAAAAGGAGTCATCAAAATTGACAAGCCGAATGACGTCAGGCATCTCATACAATATCTGGAAGGTGATGATGAAGTTTGGCTGGAAATGTTCTGAGTGCAAAATAAGTCCAAGACAAGTTCGCCAGATCGATGACGCAGATGCAGAATCAGTTGATGAATAACGGACCACTCGTGAATAATTTGTGGGAAAAAAAAAAAACAGATCCTTAAGATTCACATTTTTGATTCCCATCCTATTCGGAAGGCTTCCTTTGAAATCCGTAATTGTATTCATAGGAATGCGGAAAAGGGGCCTATGTGCGTAAACGCTTTCTGCCTGCATCTCTGAAGAGTGAGATGGAAAAAAATCCAAAAAGCGCCAAGCCATAATTGGGAAAATCCATAAGTTACCGTTCAACTGAGAATTGAATTTTAATCAGCCCAGCTGTAGATTTGCTGTGAGAAGTTTTTGCTGTTCGTCTCGAATGGTGTCTTTTGCACATACGCCATTTTTCCAGGGAACGTAACTTGATCATGGCAACAACCTTGGCAAAGTCTTCATTTCAAAACAGAAAAAAAGGGAAAGCCAAGCAGTACTCAACAGAGCATTCCACACTCAGAGCGTCGAGATCGAGAAAACGGATGGAAAGGACGTTGGGTTCGACAAAAGTTGGACGCGTACGCGCGCTGCTCTCCGCGCAGCGTTAACAATTTCATGTTGCTCTACAAATAATGCAGCTTTCCTCTTGGCTTTCACGTATTCACGTTGTTGACTGGCCAGTGCAGATCTTCGCAGCATCGCCTCTTCTCTTCCGCGGGCGCATCGCATCACATACTCTTCACCTATCAAACCCATACCACCCAGCCCAGGTCCTGGAAAGGCACAGACTTGTAGGCTTAAATCACGAAACGCGCCTAGCCTATGACATGGAATGGCGAAGGCTTGCGGGCTTATTGTGACGATGAGGATGGCGTAAAGGGGCGCGACTGACTCCCGGGTTCGGTGGTGTCGTGGTAGCACACCTGACCGGCAATCAAGAGGCCCAGGTTCAATTCCCGGTCTTTCCTTGGCTTTCTGTCGGCCCCTCATGCCTTCCAAGTCCCGTCTATCGTTCCCCTCTCCGTCACAGTATTCAACTAGGGGAACTCGGGGAAATTTGGCCATTGGAGAAATAGGGCCCTCCACAATGAATCTCCTCACACACTTAATAAACTGTTCTATGGAAGAGTACATGCAATTATCGAAATGTTTAGACCTGTTCGTTGGGCCACTTCTCTAAGGATATCGGGATGCACGACGTCTTGAAAATCGCATGCATCCGATTCTTTGACTCATGACCTTGGCGAATGAGCCTCGAGCAACTGCAGCGTATGTTTCCTGATAGCAGCACGGATGCAGAAGCCATTTCTTCATGGTTTTTGTATGGTCCCTCCAGAATGGTTGTGCGAAGTGCTAGCCCCTTCATTGCGGTTTGCAGACAGCGTTGTCAATTTTGTCATGCAGGCCAAAATGGGGGAGTATGGCCATCTCGATTTGGGCGATATGGACGCGTCATTTCTGGTTAGCACCGACCAATTAGTAGTGTCCCTTCCCTTCCATGAAGCTTCCCTTCATGCGAGATCTCGGGCTGCAAGGCATCATCCAATGCATTTCCTCTGGATATATGGAGAAATATGCTGCGCATGAAGATGCGCTCGTGCACCGCTTCCGCTGGCACGGATTTGAACGCAAGGAAATATCCCTCATATAAGAAGTTAGAAGGGCTTTCGCTGATATTTTTGGCACTATTTATCCATACATGCAAAAATTACGCAGTGTTTTTCCTACAATATGAGACCACTTATTTCACACTCGAAGCTCATGTTCACATTAATTTATGACTTATCACTCCTCTCACACCAAAGGTCTCTAGATACAGACTCGCAATCACGTGCATTGCTGCTCAAAGCCAAAAGCGTTGCAATCCTGCTTTTTGCAACAGGTCCTGGAATCTGATACAAAAGTTGTAATGCAATTTATAAATTCTTTTTCAACTGCTGAATTCCCCTTATGTTTCAAGGTACTCAGCATATTCCAGCATTTTTCACGCTCACGTGGAAAACCGTGAGTTGTTTTTTGAGAATTGGCCATATTCCCCCAACAACAGGAGTTGTAAGGCCTCTTGGGACCAACTTGGAAAAGATCCAAAGACGCAATATCCATGGAATTTTGTGCATGTAATTTGCTGGGATTTAGCAAAGGAGATTTGAATCTGTATTTTAAAAACGTTATAATAGTCTAATTCGACCTTGATGGGCCGTTATGACCAGAAATCATTTTGTAAGGCCATATGCCCCTTAATTACCTTACAGCATGGAATAGATGGATGGACTAGTGAAGTTGGCTTCGCGGGCCGCTAGTTTGACACCCCTGGTCTAACACCCCAAAGTCTAGCTCTCCTGGGAAATGACGTCAGAGTAGAGATGAGAAAGGGCTGAAACGATTCCGACTCGTGCATCACTGGGCACAAATAGAATATGAAATACTTCAAGACTGAATTGGAGAACTGCACTCCACTCACAACAGTCGAATGGGGGGGCCCACGTCTCACGCTGGGAGAGTTGAAAAAAATACAAAATGTCCCACCCGAGGAGACCTCTATCGGTGACGTCAAAGGCCATGGCGCTGTTCAACCACCGCCGGCGACGCACGTGCGTTTCATTCTGCGGCGCTGGACTCGTGGGTCTTTCCTCGGCCTCCTTTCGAGGACGTTTCGTCCGTGCCTTCTGTTTTGCATATTGACCGGTTGGCTTCACGGGTGTTCGCAGATATTCGCCCAAGAAGATGAAGAGACTGTTTTCGACATCTCGTAGTTTACATTTGGCTTTGAAGTCCTCCGTAAATCCGTCCGTTTCTGCGGAATTCACATCCCGGTCTCCTGTCAGAGTTAGGCCTAAGTACAACGTAAGGCCAAAAACCGAGTCCCAAGCTAGCCTGCCTCTCGGTAAGCTCGCTCAACAGGTGAGTCTCGAAGCTCTGCAGTTCGGATCGCTAAGAGGAAGACCGGAATATTCGCGGACGACTGTCGATGTTGGCAATTTCGACGAAGGGAGAGTTGCCCCCTCTTCCGACCTGTATGAGTCATGGACGAAGAGGACGCCGATCCAAGTGCCTGAGACCGAGCACGATCTCCTGTCCGTGCTGAGTTCCATCCCAAAGACCCGGGATCTCCTGAGCGAAGCGTGGAACGTGAAGTCGGTGGACGAGATGCTGTGCAATATCATTATGAGGAAGACAAATTTGGACCTGTCCCTTTGGCTCATGGACACGATGGTGTTCCATCTGTCGTTCCAAGCCACGAGGCTCAAGTTCTTCAGAAAGTTCCTGACCGTCTGCGAGAGGAACCTCCGCCGTCTTCGACGGGAGCAGCTCGTCCAGGTGGTCCACTATTGTGGAATTTCTAAGAACAGAGTGCTTGCAGAAAGGACATTGGAAAGTGCTCTTCCGATGATCCGGGAACTCGTCGCTACGGGTTCGGTCGAGGATCCTCTCCTCGCCGAAATGGGAATCCTGTGTGCAGCCTATCACAAGTGCGGCATGAAGATCACGGATCCCGACGTTCTCGAGAAGCTGACTGCGATGGTGCAGAATGTGTTGAAGGAAGGAGGACAGGGCCATTGTCAGGCAACAGCCTTTCCACTCATTTCCATGCTGAAGGTCCTACGTCATTCCATGCACTGGAATGAGAATCTTTTGCATTCAGTCAAGTCATTCATATCTCAGCACCTTGTTCATTTGAGCATGGCTGAGATGCATCACCTGCTATCAGTACTCTCCAATGCCTTTCACTTTGACGAGGAATTGTGCCGCTCGTCAGAGCGACACGCGAGCGATCTCCTCGCGAGTTTGACGACCGACTGGACGAAAACGCACCCGAGCCAGACCATCCGTCCCAAGGATTTAGAGGGCATCCTTTGGAACTTCTGCTCCGTCGGGTACCGTCCCGATGACGCGTTCTTGACCTCTGCCGAGAATTTCATGAGGGGATCCTATCAGGCAATGGACTACTTTGGACAGATGCCATGCCTCATCAAGACTCTTTTCTATCTTGGAATGGTGAACAGATATCCAGAGGATCTCCTTAACAAGGTCCTTCGTCCTGAAGTCGCCAGCAATCTCATTGGTAAGGCTTTTCCTTTTCATTCTGAATCTTGAATTACCAAAAAATGCTTGTGATATTTAGGTGTCATATTTTTCTCAGCTTAATTGGTGCAGATTAAGTGGAATGAAATTTGAATATTTTCCATTTGTACTTTCCTCAGATTTCTGATTCCCTTTCTTTGGAAGGCAGATAGTCACTTCCTGTTGCCAGTCTTCTCATTGTGACCTCTGCATGATTAGCCAAGGACATTTTACATTTTCTTCCCTTGCTCCAGCAAAGCTGGAGTTAATTTCCAGTATGTCCTTGTGAATGTATGCTTCCAGAATTTTCAGAAGCCTTATAATTGGGTATAAGATGTCATGTTATGAATGTTCTGTGCTGTTCACATGTGAATAAGTGTTCCATAGAAAATAGTGTGTTGATTAAGCTGAAGTCATTTGTGAAGGTAAAATTTAATACAATTTGCTTTAGCCTTTTCCACTTGAATGGGCGAGTATACTCGCCCATTGGTCCATTGACTCTTGCAAAAATTCGAGTGGAAAAGGTTAATGTTATTTGTAACTGTGTGTATGCAAACATTGGACTTTCCCAGAGCTCTCAGATCAAGTATGAGGAAGCAAATGTGTTATTTAAAAATATTTAATATTAATCACCATAATATATGTTGTTGGTGGATAATCACTGCTGTGCAGAGAAGACTGTCTTGGCATTAGTGGTTCACTGTTTGCATGCTTGTTCTGTTATTGTCCTAAATCTTCTAATCTCTGTAAGGATTTCTTTCCTCCCTTTTTTATCTCTTGAAAATTTCAAATACTGAAAGGTTTCATTTCACACAGTAACACTTGCTTTTGGGCCTAACTGATACCAATGTCTGTCATCAGCTTTGTTCTATGGTATTCTCCCAGTTAGCAAGCAGAGTCGAACACTACAGCAACTTGGGATGTTGGAGTATGCATGGGCGACAGAACGAGGAGGATTGCATTCCAAGCAGGTTGTGGATGGGAGAAGAATGGCAGATTCTCTCCCACATCGCAGCATCTCTCAGGAGTTGGAACAGCGACCAATGCTGAAGGAGACTCTGCTCCTCCTGAAAGATGCATCTCCACCTTCAGTCTTGGTCTCACCTGCATTTCCCATTCCACACCTTTTGATTGGAAGCATCTGTATCAATTCGCTCCAGTCGTACGTGCTCTTCCTCGTCCGACTCTTTTGGCTTAGGTCCGTGCCATTAGAACACCTGTGTTCATCAGAGAATTATCTTTCCACCTAGGGACCAAGGGGCTTTCTATATAGAAGTCTTAGATGAACATGTGTGCTGCTCCAATATTTCCAGCCCTGTGGGTCTAATGAAGTGGAAAATGCGTCTCTTGGTGGCAAAGGGCTTTCCTGTCATCACAGTGAGTCTTTCTTCTGATGCTTGTGTTCCTTAGACTTGCATGAACTATTTCTGATCCCTCGAGTTTTCTCCATCTAGGTGAAACCCGAGGACCTAGAGTGCCGAGACAGAATCTGGGAGACCGTAACGAAGAAGCTCTCTGATGTTCCCTAGAGTAATCATTGACCCTCCTTCATTTTAGAGGGAGGCTATTCGTAGAGCAAGGATTTTATAGCTTTATTATGATTTTCCAGCTACATTTGCGAAAGTATTTTTTGGATCATAAAGTGCCTTAAATAGAAGTGGTAAACATGTCAGACCCAAATGATTGAACGGAATCTGTTGTATGCCCCAGATATAGAGAAGGATATTGTGCCTTTCTCTTGGAGTTTCATCATAGAGGCTTCCATTCTGGGCTCCTGTTCCTTTCCTTCCCTCCATTCTAATATTCTATTTTCTGCTGTGCTCTCTAGCGATATGTTGTCCTTTCCCATTCAGGTGAAAAAACTTAGATCATGGTACCAGGGAGTAAAGGTAGAAGTGAACCGTGTTACCTGTTGGATGGAGGCCTGGCAACAACTCTTCACGACATGGGATACCCCGTGGACGAGGATCCTCTCTGGAGTGCTGCCTATCTGCAGAAAAACCCTGATGCCATCAAGAGGGTTCATCTTGCATTCCTTGATGCTGGGGCCCAAGTCATCTCCACGGCTTCATATCAGGTTGACCCTCGTGGCAGATCACTTGCACGGAGCCTTCACCCGACCTCTATGTGAATTCTGTTCTCCTGCAGGCAAATATTGAAGGATTCAAGAAGCACCTGAATGTGTCTCAGGATGAGGCACGATCTTTGATCACTTCGGCCGTGAAGCTTGCTCATGATGCAGCTGACACGTTCTGTCGAGACGGCTGTCCAAAGGAACGCCCTCTCATCGCTGGATCTCTCGGTCCTTATGGAGCGTCCTTACACGATGGCTCTGAGTACCATGGATGCTATGTGGATGAAGTTTCAAAATCTCAACTTATGGATTTCCATGCTCCACACTTGGATGCCTTGCTCCTAGAATCTCCTGATCTAATTGCATGGGAAACTATTCCTGCTCTGAAAGAGGCCATAGTTTTGGCAGAGCTCACTGCAGCTCATGATAAGAAGCCCAAAACGTGGATATCTTTCTCTTGTCGAAATTCCACTGAAACTAATCATGGAGAACCATTCCTGGAATGTGTGAAAGCAATGCAGGATCTCCTCGGAGATCAGCTGATCGGGGTCGGAGTGAACTGCACCGCTCCGAGGCACGTGACCGGACTCTTGGAAAGTGCCTCCCATGCTTTAAACCCCAATGTGGCCTTTGTGGTCTACCCAAATTCAGGTGAGACTTGGGCAGCTGGTGTGGGTTGGAGTGGACAGAAGGAGATTCTGGATGAAGGACACATCAAGGAATGGCAAGATCTCGGAGCCACATACATCGGAGGCTGCTGTCGTGTCTCTCCAGACGACATCAAGCAGATGAAACGTATTCTCGCTTCTCGTGTCCAGCAGTGATCATTTTAGAAGTTGTGTCAAATTTTATTCAAAGAATGAGTATATTTGTTGTTTTCCCTCGGCCTCTCTCTCTCTCTCTCTTTTGGTGTTCTGAAGATGAATTGCCAGAGGAAAAGCTCATCTGTCAACCGTAAGATTTATAACAGTTGAAATTAGGTAATTACTCCTTCATCTTGAAATACACTGTGTCGTTTTTATTGTTCTCGTTGGAGGTGTAATTTGAGAGCAGTGATCCTGGCAGAATTGTCATGGATGGGAGCTCCACCAGAGACTTCCCTTTTATCCATTTCATGTTAAGTCTTGCATTCCATGTGATGCATCTTTTTGTGTCATCTGTTTCAGTTCCAACATTCAATGTGAATGCCAAAAGCAGGAACAAAAACTGTGTTTATGTCATTCCCCATAAGCTTTTTTTCCTGATGTGTGATGTCCCTCTAGGACAAAATATTGAAAGTGATTCAGTTTCTGGTGTATTGGTTAGTTAGATCAGATCAATGAGCTTGAGTGAGCCATGAGTAAACGTCAGAATCCACAAGATTTCCTCAAGCATATCATTGGAAAACCAGTGATGGTGAAGCTCAATTCTGGTGTTGATTATCGAGGTGGGTTCCACAAAGTCGTCGGATCGACCGGAGTCGCCGGAGACTCACCCTTTGCGTATCTTTCCAGGGATCCTGGCCTGCCTCGACGGTTACATGAACATCGCCCTGGAGCAGACCGAGGAATACGTGAACGGGCAGCTGAAGAACAAGTACGGAGACGCCTTCATCCGGGGCAACAACGTCTTCTACATCAGCACACAGAAGAGACGGTTGTGAGGACCGACCGTGCGGGACCGTTCCGTCGTGCGGATGTCGTGGAGGTGCATCTCGCCGTGGGGAAAGAAGGCGAAGATGAAACCCCTTGCATCTCAAGTCCTCTCCACCTATCTCTCTAAACATCATTGTCCCCCTTGGACTTCTTTCTTCCTCAAGTACTCGTGAGAGAACACTTTGCTCTTTGGTTTTCCTCTTTTGAGAGCTGGAATTCCCTTTTTATTTTGTTAAGCCATTCTCATTCCTTGGATATCTGGAAACCAGATAAGCCAGTGTTGGGTGAATAAAGAGTAGGTCTTGGTGATGGCTTGGTGGAGGTGATTATTTTAGAGGTGATCTCAAGTGAAGCAGGCCAATTGGGGTCCTTATGGACACCCACTTGCTCTCAAAAGGTGCCAGAGTGGCCTGGAGATTATAAGATTTTGTGTAAGACCATGCACTGGGTACATTCAGTCTCGACCCACGATGTGACCCGAGTCGGCTGCACGATGCAGTCGATGCCACGAGTCGGGACGTGGGTCACGAGGCGGTCGATCCACCTGGTATTGTGAAGCCTTGAGGACTGATGGATGCATGAATGTATGACTAGGGAGGTGGTGGACGACCAGTGCGGGCGGAGTCACTTCAACTGGCCGGTGGATGGTGTCAACTACCACGTCCTTCGAACCGGTTGCTTCCCCTTCATCAAGTATCACTGTACCCGGAGACCTCCAGCCGACCTCTCTCTCGAGGATCGATTCTTTTATTGTCTCAAAATTGTAAATCTTGGTATGGTTCTCTCCCACAACCTGTTTTATCCCATCCAAGTTCATATATGGTCCCTACATACCTGGATGGGTCGTTTCGTTCCCTTCACGATACAGGGATCCCATGTCTTGCGTACGGGTTGATATCCTGGTGCATGGTGACGCACGTTGAGAAGTTGGAAGTTCCTCCAGCCGACAGAAAGTTTCATCGTCCCCATCGTCATGTCTCGATCCTGTTCCTCTACGAAGAAGACAAAGGCTCCCTATATTGACCTGTTGTTCTTCGCAGCCGTCACGGTCTCCGCCGGGATCTTCGCCAGAGGTTTCCTCCTCACGCGTTCCGCCCTCGAGCATCAGACTCCTCTGGACTTCTGCCCAGAGTGCGCGGGACTGAAGAGATTCCAGAGAGCCGTGATCCTCGTGGTCGACGCCCTCCGCCTCGACTTTCTTCTTCCCTCCCCTTCCGCCACCACCCATCCGTATCACGACGTCCTCACACTTCCCTGGCAGTTATGGACGAAATCCCCCAACCGGACTCTCTTGATGGGCTTCCAGGCCCACGCGCCGACCACGACCCTCCAGCGCCTCAAGTCCCTCGTCACCGGGGGCTTCCCGACGTTCATCGACGCCGGCGCCAACTTCTTCGCCGAGCGCATCTCCGAAGACAACCTCGTCTCCCGGTTGAACGCCAGCGGGAAGAGACTGCTCCACATGGGAGACGACACCTGGAACCTCCTTTTCGGCTCCGACTCCTTCGTCCGCACTCATCCCTTCCCCTCCTTCGACGTGATGGACCTGGACACCGTGGACGCCGGGATCCGGAAGGTCCTCGCCCCGGAGCTGAAGACCCGCGACTGGGACGTCCTCGTCGCCCACTTCCTCGGCGTCGACCACTGCGGCCATCGCTACGGCCCTCGACACCCGGAGATGCGTCGGAAGCTCAAGGAGATGAACGACGTGCTGACCCTCGTCGTGGACGACCTGGACGACGACACCCTCCTCGTGGTGATGGGCGACCACGGGATGACCGAGACCGGCGACCACGGCGGCGACTCCCTCCCGGAAGTCTCCTCCGCCCTCCTCCTCTATTCTCGGACTCCCTTCGGCTCGGGTCGGGATCCCGACACGGTCCCCCTCGTGGACCAGATCGATCTGGTCCCGACGCTGGCCCTCCTCCTCGGCGTGCCGATCCCGTTCTCGAACGTCGGGCGGGTGATTCCCGAGGCCTTCGAGAACGAGCGGGATCTCCTCGTCGCTCTCGGGGCCAATCGGCGCCAGATCCGGACTTATCTCGAGGAATACTCCAGGCACGGCTCGAGCGACTTCTTGCAGGGTCTGGCGTCCGCGGACGCGGAAGTGGACGCCGGTCCGACGGTGAAGGCGTTCGACGCGTATTTCGAGCGCGTGAAGGAGGAGTGCGTGAAGGCGTGGGTGTCGTTCGAGCCCGGATTCATCTGGTCGGGCGTGGGGCTCGGTGCGGCGTGCTGCATCGCGTGGGCGTGGAGGTGCGGGGTGGCTTGGCCGGGGCGCGTGGCGTTCGTGAGGCGGTCGCCGTGGGGGTGCGTGAAGGCGCTGGTCTGCGGATTTTCGGTGGTCATGTTTCTCTCGAACAGCTTTGTGATCTCGGAGGAAAGCGTGTTGGTTTTCTTCGTGGCGACGGCGGTGGCTGTGCGGGTCGGGACGTGTCGGGGGGCGAGGGAGTCGCCGTGGGGCGTGTTCGCGGTGGTGGGGGTGGGCGTGGTGTGCAGGGTGGCGACGATGTTTCATAAGTGCAGGGAGGAGACGAGCGGGTGGTGCGTGGAGTACGTGTCGCACAAGACGCTGGGGGACGTGCCGGCGGATGCGCGAGGGGCGCGATTCGCGATGGCGTCGACGGCGGTGGCGTGCGTGGCCGCGGGCGTGTGGGTCAGACTGAGGGGGCAGGGGAATCTGGCGGGGGAGGGGGCGAAGACGCTGTACGTGAGATACGCGATTCCGTTTCTGGCGGTGCTGACGGTGTCGGCGTGGGCGTTGAGGTGCGGGGAGCCGAGGGAGAGTGCGGAGCGGGTCGCGTTGGTGGCGGTGGGGGTCGCGGGGGTCGGGTGGGGGGGGGTCGTGGGGTGGCCCTTGATGGTTTGGGTCTTGCCGGTGAGGCCGAGGGGGGTTAAGGGGATCGTGGAGTATCTGAGGTCGAATTGGGAGGAGGGGCCGAGGCCGATGGTGTTTGGGTTGGGGAATGTTTATTCCGCGTTTTTTTTGGTGGGTTTTGTGTTTTTGTTCTTTCCGGTGGCGATTTTGATGGGGGACGTGCACGCGGTTCCGTTGGTGCTCGTTTTCGTTTTGCATGGGGTTTTTGCGGGTTTGGAGGGGGTGGAGGGGCTGGAGGGGGAGGGGATGTCGGTGTCGGTGTTTGGGGCGTTTTCGTGGTCGGTGGTGACGCGGTTGGGGTTTTTTGCGACGGGGCATGCCTTTACGTTTCCGTCGATCCAGTGGGAGGCGGCGTTTGCGTTTCAGTCGGGGGGTTTCGCGTCGCACGTCGTGCCGGCGGTGCTGGTCGGGGCGAACACGTTCGGCGTGCAGGCGCTGTCGGCGCTGGTGCTGCCGTTGTACGTGGTGGCGCCGGCGGTTCTGCCGGGGCAGAGGAGGTTCCCGAAGGGGGAGTTTTCCGTGTGGGAGGAGAGGGGGTTTGCGGGGGCGTGCGCGGAGGCGGCGTGCAGGGCGGGGTGCGCGTCGGCGTGCTGCTTGGTCGGGACGATGCTGGCGGGGGGGATGCTCAGGCGACACCTCATGGTCTGGAAGATTTTCGCGCCGAGGTTCGTGTTCGAGGCGGTGGGGTTTGGGGTGGTGGCGGGGGCGCTTGTGCTCGCGGTGGCGTTGGCGGTGAGGCTGCAGCGTGCGTTGGAGAGGTTTGTCGAGCGGACGCTGGCGCGTGGGTGAAGACGTGGTTTTTCGTGGTTTTGCGGTTTTGTGTTCGATGAAGGAATTCCGAGCTTTGTGCCTGGTGACTCCGATAGTTACCTATGTTCGAGGAGCCTCTGTTCTTGTGTTCATAATCGGTCTAAGTGTCCTTTTTTAATTTTTGCTTTTGTCATTCATCATTGTGAAACTTTCCATGATGTGGAGCAGTCAAACGTTACCCATACACTGTCATGCGAGTTCTCGATTCGTTTAAGTTTACCCAGTACGAGAGCTCGATTCCCTCGAGGAACTCTCATCGGTCACGACCGGAATCAAAACAGAGTGAAGAATATTTATATATTTGACTCTCAGAACAGTTCATAATCTCTCATCATCAAAGACATGAAAACATCGATACACAAGGAAGGGAATGTGGGCTTGATTCGAGAGTCCCTTGGTCCACGACTAGAGACGGACAAGTGTCCGGCTTCGAGACGGATGCAAAGACGTAACACTCGCGCACGAGGAAGAGGATTCTTTGGGAGGATCAGCCTCCGATCGGTTCGGAGTCGTGCAGATGCGAGTCGGCCTCGATCGAGGCGTCCGAACGACCACGAGTGACGGATTCCTAGTTCTCGCCAGTGCTTCCTGGAATGGGAACTTCTTGCCTGCTTTCATCTTCCATCTCTTGCTTCTTAACTTCCTCTTTGGCACTGGAGTCTTGAATTGACTCCTCTTGCAGCCTCATCATTTCTTCATGGTCCCAGACAGGGCAGTCTGCATCGTTTGAGGCGGTGTTCTTCCCCGCTTCTTCATTCTCATCCCTCACATCACCAGCCTTGGAACCCAAGTTGTTTGCATCTGGCAACTCTGAGTGGTTTCCTGTTTGTCTGGCATTCCCCTCATCACTATGGCTCTTGCTACCCTCCATATCTCCTGTGGGATCCAAACTCAGCTTCTCTTTCTTCCCCATGCAGTCAGAAACAGTTTCTCTGTCTCGCATATTTTCTCCTGCAGACTTCGGTTCATCAGTCTCAGATGCTTCTGAATTGTCTCCATTTTGTCTAGTTTTCTCCCCTTCATCCATTCTCTCAACATCATCTTGTTCCATGGGCTCTTGCTTGGAGTCGATACAACCTGACTCAGTGTCGCCTGCAGAGTCGTCTCCGTTTTGAAAGGGTGTCTCACCTATTCCTTCTTCATCTTCCTCCTCTTCTTCCTCTTCTTTCGGTTCTTTCTTCAGAAGAGTGAACTCAGGTTTGGCTCTGACGTGTGACCGCTCTCGCTTTGCATGTCCCCTTTGGAAGGGCTTTCCACGTCTCTTGCGTTTCTTCTGTGGAAGTTCTACCTTGGGCAAGTCCTTCAACCATTCGTCTCTGACGGTCCATTCCATTGGTTCCAGGATCACTCCCATCTTGGGTTTGTACTCCGGAGGCCTGACGTCCAAGTAACTGCAGAGCTTCTCCATCATGTCATCCACATATGTGTGGATCAGGAGATCTGCCTTTCGATCCTAGAACAAGAATCACAAATGTCACCCTCAATGGGATAGTGAAGGATAAAGGAAATTCATAGGGAATGAAAAACAATTAAAACGTTAAAGAGGTTATGAGGAAACAAGCATGTATGGCCCACAAGTTGCTGGTACTTTTGCATTTTCTTTAGTCCAATTGGATCTCAAATCCCCCATCTATTTGGTGTTACTTGACCAAATGAAAAAATGAGAACTCGAAGATTTATTTGAAAATTTTTAAATGTAGTTTTTGAGATAGCTCAATAGTCTCAATCTAAACTGGCATGTTTTCAAATGGATGGGAACAAACTGGCATGAGATACTGCTACTATGATTAGGAATTTCTAATTTGATTACTTAAAATATACAGCCAAAACATTTTTACTGGGGCTGTCAATTCAATTAATTTAGTCAATTGATTAATCTAATAAAGTATTATTGTCTGTCTCAAGCACTGTAAGAAATGAACGGCCAAAAAAGTGTAAACTTGCATTATTTCTACTTGATCTCCATAATGTATAAACAAATTTTGCATCCAAAAGTATGAGCGAAATTGAGAGGATATAGGCATTTATGAGAGCAAGGGACAAGCAAAAACAAAGGGAAATAAGTATTTTTTTTATTTTTCCATTTCTTAAATTAACTGAAACAGACAATAATAGCGACATTAAAATTTAATCAAAATTAATTAAATTTTAATCGATCCCTTAATCTCCCCCTGAATGCCTATTTTCCTCTCATAATTTTATCATATAATATTTTATTTGATTAATCAATCAAATTAATCAAATTGACAGCCCTAGTTTACACTATTCTCTCTCTTAGGAAAACTGACATGTTTGGTGGGCTGCAGGTTACAGATCACGAGCCTTCCTTTCGTCTTCTTGGTGAGAACTGGGAGATTCCCACTTGGTACAATCTGAAGAGTTGTCCCTAGGCAAATGCTCAACTGGGCTGCCCTGCTCGATGAAGGTGAAAAAATGAAAAGAGAATGACAGCATGAAAAATCCTGCAAGACTGGAGGGAAGCGAAATGGGGAAAATGATCATACAGTGAATGAGCCTGGGCAACCTGCATGTCCCGTTCCGGGAGACGATCTTCCCAATCGAGGATGTTGTCCCGAAGTTTCCCCCGACACGGTCTCCCGCTGTCCCGTTGCCCAAAGCAAGCCTGTCCGACGAGTTTCTGTCCCACAGTCTTCACTGGATCTTCTGTTGCCCAAGATCTAGAGAAAGTCAGAAATCATATAGAAAAAGATTGAGTTTTGTAAGATTATTCTCGATTAAGGAAAACAGCCACATTCATGAAAACAAACCTCTGACAGACGTTACATTGTCGAACAAACATGTTCCCGTGCAGCTCTGAGAGCTTCTCTCTGGGAAATCCAGATCGGAGATGAAGACCATCGATGTTCTGGCTGATCACATGATGAATGTAACCTTGAAGGAGAAGATCAGATAGCTGCCTTAAACTCCTAAAATTCCAAATGGTCTCACGACTTTGACTTCAACTGACCCGCCTTCTCCAGGGCAACTATGAACATGTGCGTCTTGGTTGGCAGGGCCTTGGAAAAACCCATGTCCACCTGTGGCTTCTCGCCTTTCTGCTCCAGCGTCCACACCCCTTTTGGCCCTCTGTTGATTACCCAACATCTTCACTGCTTAAAAGCTCACTTTGAGGAAAATTTAATTGGAAGAAACAAACCTGAAATCAGGTATTCCAGCAGCAGTGGAGATCCCAGCTCCTGTGTGGAGCACAGTGTGTTTGCTTCCTCTCATCCATTCTGCAAGTCTCTTCACCTTCTCATCGACTTTTGAAGGGCTGTCAAATATCTGGTGGGAAGTGAAAATTTTCTTCTCATTACGCTACCTCAGAAAGCCTAAACCCCTAAATCTGTCCACATCCAAAGCAAACTTGGCTTCATCAGGCTACAGTCACATTTGTAAGTGCATGGCACTCTTAACACTTGTGCTCAAGCAACTGAACATGGATTACATAAGCTCATGGTTATCCTTCTACCCCCTCCCCTCTCGGCATTCACTCGGCGTTCCCTCGAGTCCACTTTAACAGACTTCAGTCCCTTTACTTATATTTCATTACATATCAACATTTTCCTCTTCGTTTGATCACGACAATACATTTCTCTTGGTGCAGAAGATTTGAGTGCGTACAACACACTGCTACTTGCTGCATCCTGAAGGTTGGCAAACTAAGCTCGACTCCATACCATTGCAAGCTTGAGAATCTTTTACTCGGCACTCGAGTACTGTTGAAGTCCTATGCAAAAACCTTCTCCCTGAAGAGTCTTTAGTCGTGTAATGACTTGAACCTCTTGAAACATGGCTACCTTTCAACTAACATCAGAGTCTACTCTTATCTTCAATATAAAATGAATGGCAGGGTACCAAAGCCCTTCAGTTCTCCTATTACCTGACTACTTGTGTTATCTTTCTCTTGAATCAATAAAGAGGGCACTACTAGACAAATAAACAAGTTGGCAGTCACAGACTTAGACCACCTGGGACATTTCCTTGGATTGTTATATAAGAAGTCTGAAGAAGGGGGGGGGGGAGATAATTTAGCCTATAACCCAATGTTATGAAAAGCTGAAGCTTTGGCACACTGCCATTAAACATTTCATTTGTTCCTTGAATCTACTTTTATGCCATCTGATACTTCTTTCAATCCTCTTTCATAAGTCTTTCTCAGGGTTTGTCCCAGTCCTATGTGCTCTCATGAATTGGGAATTAAAATTAAATTTAAAAATTATCCGAGCCTTACGTAATGTCAAATGGCATAACTCAATTCCGGATAATGGAGACCCTATGGGCATGTCTACGTTGAGAATGACGCAAATGATCAGTTAAGGCAAGTTCAATGCGCGGTAAAGGAGCAAGTGACACCGAGCGTAAGTTCCAGGTCTGGCATACTCACCTCAGGCAATCCACACTTGCCCTTGTTCTCGTAGGACGAGAGCCCCTCTGCGTAATTGCAAGACATTTCGAGCGTCCTCCCTCCGTTCCTCTGGCTCAAAGGAGGAAAGACGCTGTACTAGCAGGGATTTCTCCTTGAGAGATGAAAAGTCATAAGCGCCGAGCAAGAGCCCGTAGGTGGAGTGGGCGTGGCCATGTTGCCGTAGGCCCCGCCCATTTCCTCCCGGTTTGCGGGAGCGAGTTTGTCCCGCGGTCCCGAGTCGGCCGTGGCCCACGGTCCCGGTGCGCTCTGCGTCGTATCCAACATGGCGGCTGCCTGCTGACTCGCCGAGTTGGACGTGTGAGATCAACTCCCTGAAAAGAATTTATTTGCTCTCCTGCGCGCTGCAGATCTAGGAAGTGAATTGCTTTTCCAGGATGAGTAGGAAAAGATTCCAAGGAGGAGGTAAGCAAATATAAGCTTCGGCCTATGGGAAACTAAGACGTGGCTTTTATCGGCGTCTGCCGGTTTGTAATAATAATATGGCCAATCGTAATTGCATACATAATTGTAAAGCTTTGATACTGATAGCTTAAGCTATGGGCCTACCAATAAAACTAGTGAACCTTTTGTAAAGTATCCGTTGTGACTGCTCTGAAATTTGTTGCCAAATGGTGTCATTATTGAGGAGATAAAATGCCTGATCATCAGTAATTTTGAAAATGGTCATTACAACCTGTAAGAAAAATTGGCCTTGACGTTGCTCGTTATGAGGTTTAATAATACTGTTAATCGCTTCTGAAGAATGTGTCTTTTTTCTTTTTCTTTCATTTACCCAATTTACTCATGGCACATACTTTTTAGCTCATAATTGACACGAATACCTTTTCCTTTGTCAGCCCTTTTTTGTTTCCTTCTTTTGGCATGATCATGGTTATGTGTATTAAGTGAAATATGCTCTATTCGCAATGTTTCTTCCTTTTATTCCTTGCGAGTTGGCTGTTAAACTATTAAATGATCTTATCTCATCATTAATCTTCAAATGAAGCAATGAATGGGCCTATCATTAAAGGATGTTTCGGTTTTGTGATGACCTAGACCTCAAAATATTTTAAATGATGCAGGTAATAAATATATCATCTAGAGGTCATCAGGTTTCATTTTACCTAAATATATTTCTACCCCATTATTTGAATCAAACAACTATTGTTTAAGGCAATAGTAGACTGCATCTGCATCAAATTTAACTGCCAGCAAGTTATATCTTACTAATTTTCATTGCCCCAGCACCTTGCCCTTTGATCGGTTAGCAATTCACTCAGGAGTGCCATCCCAGGGGTCCTCATCATTGGCTATGATGGTATTATGACTTTCTTGTCTCTCTGTAGTCCATGATTATACTTTGATTGAAATATGTAATGTTATGTCAGCAGCAAAATTTGACAAATTTAAATTCATGTGTGGCCCAAAGAGAGACTACATGTGCCATTAGTTATTAATCCCCTAGAAATGGTGTTACTAATTTGGCATCACTCATGTCAGTGGTGCAAAAAAGATATGCTTTCATCATCATCATGAGTACATATTTCTGTAAATGGATAGTTCTGGGGGTTTTTTGTATTGTTGGATGCTGGGAAAACTGACTATTTCCAAGTGATGGGAATTATACAATAGGCATCAGTACTGGGTAGATGAGATGATGGAGGATGTGTTAAGATTTCCTAAGAAAATTTTCTTAGGAAATCTTCTTAAGAATTTTCTTAAGCCATTTTTCAGTTCCTGATTCCTGTCCCTTCCATTTGAGCTATGAAAGTACTCAGTTCACCCATATCTCTAATAAGATCTCTTAGCCCCATTAAATTAAAAGTGAAACAAAGTAGCAAAATATAGAGCATATCCCTCTGAACCCCATTCCAAAATGTGGTGAGGCTAAGAACTTTATATATTTGTAAGATTTATCAATATATATATTTAAATATCAGTGTCAATCATAGCAATCAGGATGCCAAGGGAAGTTAGACAGTATACCTCATGTATATTGCTTAAGCCCTGCAAAATTCCAATATGAATATTATAAAATCACACCTTTATGTAAGAAGTGTAGCTAGAGAAAATTAAAAGAAATATGTTTTTCTTTTGAGATTGGTAGTGGCTTATTCTACTTTTTAAATAAGATTTTTCCCTTTTTAATTATTCATATTTTTATTTTAAATTAAAATTAAAATTGAGAGCTAAGAAACAAGATGTTCCAGTTGGCATGAGACATGTGACCCTCCACCTTTAAGTAATCTAGCACTTTCCTTAATCTTAATGAAATGAATATTCCCTACAGAGGCCTCATAGTGTCAAGAAAATTCCCAATGTAATGTGAATGCCTGCCTTTGTAGCTTCTGTTCACCTAGGTGCATTTTCTGATGCATCTGCGTTAACAAAAAATGGCCCTGAGCCATTCTCATCTGGTTAATCCGGGATTCTCAGGATAAGAGGTGAAGTACAAAAGCTCTAAGGGTGATTATTTATAATCCTTTCTCAAAGGTGCACTCCTGCTTTAGTAAATAAAAATTGTTCTGGTCTCTTTTCCTTATCATCATGTACCACATGATCCCAGGGGCAAAAAAAAACATACCCTCTCTTCTCTCATATCTTCTACTTTCTAAGTAAGAGCTTCCCAGACTTATTGCAGTGCTTGCCTTCCTTTCAATGAAGTTTTCCATTCCTTTGAGTCTCTCCTACCCTTTCAGTGAAGACATTTGTTTACTTCCATGAGACCTGTAATATCTGGATTGAAGTGCTCCTCTATGTTGAATAACAAAGAAGAAATAGGAAAGACCTTGTATGGAAATATTTCTTAAATCCTATTTGGCTTTGGGCAGAGAGATATCAATTTAGCGTTAATTCTTTAAATTAACTTTTTTTATACTGCATTTTAATTAGCATTTTTTTCAATAAAAGTACTTGTTTTTCTGTTTGAGGTATTCTTGCAAAAAAAAATTTTCTTGACTTCTGTAATACTCCTCCATTTGAGCAAAAATCTATATTGAAGGTGGTCATGGCCATGGGCAAATATCTTATATTATTCATACTGAAAATTTTCCCTGGTCATTTTAGGTTTGAGGGGAGAAAGGTGATATTCACTTTTAAAATAGATCACTACTTGAACTTTCTTCTATGAGAATTCATAGCTTGTGGCTTAATTTAATTAATGGAAGTAAGATTTATCAATTTTTTTATATAAAAAAATAGAATTGAGGGATTTGAGGTACCCAAAGCTACTCTTCAAACATTGTTTCATCTGTTATACAGCATGAATTGCCTTATTTCATGCACCAATTCCAAGAAATAGTTGGCTGCAATTACTACAGGAGTGTATGTCCTCTTGTGTTCTTGAGACTAAGTAAAGCTTCTGTACATAGCAATTTTTATGATGGACAAATGGACAGCATTTATTAATAATATATACAGTCCATTTGTTTTCATTTACAGTCTGGTATTGCTTTTGTAACTTTGAAACTTGCCTGTGCTCATTTGAAAATGAAAACCATAGTACATGTGTGAATTGACAAGCATTATATTGATTTAAATTATGAGTTTTTACACCAGTAGGATGTTCAAGCCTTTTACCAACTGCTTTCAGCATACAATGCTGAAAGCAGGCTTATTTATGCATGTGTAAATAACAGATGATGTGTTAGAATAGAAAATAGCCTCTGTCTGAGTGAGTGGATAGACCAGGACCAGTGCAATGGCTTCTCCTGAGTGAAGAGCTTTACCTGAAGCTTCATTGCTATTCATTTGCCAATTAGCCCCACCCTCAAGTCCCTCTCATGAATATGTCAGTTATTCCTCCTGTAACCAGATCTTTGACTTGCAGACCTATATAGTCCTTTGTAAGTGCCTGTGTTTATATCCAGGAGGCATATTGCCTTGTTAGGTTACTTCTATTTGCAAATCCCCTGTCCTAATCTTAAGCCAAGAAAGTGACTGTGAATTTGTCCACATCTCGTTGAAATAAAATGCAATTGCTTCTCTCTGTTCATTGGTAAATTTAAATTATGTACAATTAAGCTGACTGTTTGAACCATCCATTGGCTGTCTGGAAACCAAGCCTGCATGATTTGCCTATGCATATAGTTACTGTTACATAGTCTAAGCAGGATGTCTTTTATTTTCTGCTATAGATTATCCTCCTGCCAAGAGAAGGCGATATGCTGTGGAACCACAGGCACTGGAAGTTGAAGATGGCTTGGAGTCTCTTCTGGTCAGGGTTGGAGAAAAGGTAACTTGGAGACCTTCATTGCTTTATATTGAAATCTGTGCAAGACTTTAGAAGACGTCCTGTATCCGTCTTTAGAGTAGCAGCTCCCTGGAGAGGAATCTGGAGACTTTGGTGGGATTGCTGGAGCAGGATCTTGAAGCTTACAAGGCCAAGATCATACAGATCCTGCTCGATTGCATCATTCGCATGCCAGAGAAATCTTCTATATATGCAACTCTCATTGGATTGATTAACATAAAAAACTACTCTTTTGGGGGAGAGGTGAGTAAGAAGTTTTAGATGCCTAAACCAGTCATGGGCAATTTTGCAATTTATCATGATGAATGGGGATGGTACATTTGAGAAAAGAAAGAACAGGTTTTGCCTTTGATAGAATAGTTTAACTTTTTATCATTTGAAGGCCACCTTGACCATGGACAAGGACTGGCTTCTTTTCATTCCAAGGTGTCCTTTCTCTCATGCAAAATTATGAGGAGTGAAAGGAAGACACGAGAAGTCTAACAGAGTTTTTAACAAAGATCTGAAATGCTCCAAAAGACCAGTACTGAGACCAGGGTCAGACCAGACTGAGATCTGGAAACATCTGCATGGTGCATGAAGTATGTAATGCCAGGAAATACCTGGCATTATCTGTAATGCCAGGTAATTCCTTCAATTTCCCTTTGTGGAGAGACATCAAAGGATAATAATAAGATATAATTATAGATAAGTTTGTAATATACTCTCTCCTCTCATGAATGCAGAGTGCCTCAGTATCCTCAATCCCAAAGCTCATCCTGTTTTCTGCCGATGGTCGGGGTGAAGTGCTATTGCACGTTCCCTTCCCCCATATACTCGGAGTTGTATGATCATTTGCTTTGAAAGAGCTTAATGGGTTGCCCTGCAGTTTCCTGCTTACATGCAATCACAGCCTGTTTTTTTTTTGTTAAAAAGAGCTTGAAAAAAAAAGAAGGAAATCCTGTTCAAAAGCCACATGAAAGCACTGCAAAATTGTTGCTACTCATTGTTATAAACCAATGCATGTTTCAATCTCTGACAATATTTTCTTCTCAAAAAAAATGTTTTGAAACCTTTGCTGTACTTAATTAGCTGTCACATGTGGTTCCTTAATAATTACTGAACATGTGAACAGGTAACCATTTCTGCTCTTGTGTCCTTTGTTTTTTTAAACATTTTTCAGTTCATTCTTAGGCTGAGTGTGTTCTTTTAATGGGTTCTTGGCCTATTGTTGATTGTGCAAATTCTGTGATGTTTTATTTGTTATAATTTGGGAAGGTGGTGGAAGCCTTGGTGCGACAGCTGAAAGATGCCATGAAAGCATGTGAATGGGAAAAGGGCAGGTATACATTTCGCTTCATCTGTGACTTGGGCAACACTCGGGTCTTGGCACTTTCGTCCGTCGTCCAACTCATGGATTCCTTTGTTCAGAGCGGTTCTGAAAATGATGTACCTCAAGTGAGAACTTTCTTTCTTTCTTCCTTTCTTTCTGGTCAGGAATGTGAGTGAATGAAGATGAATTGAACCTGTTGTGTGGCTTTTAGGTGCGGAAGGACTGGTTCATCTTCACGGTCTTGGGGAGTCTCCCATTTGTTGGGAAAGCACTTTTCGAGAAGAGAAGTGGTGATCTGGATCGCATCCTCTCCATGATTCAGTCTACATTAGAGAAGAGGAAGAAGACTCACGTCGGAGGGCTCCGCGTCTGGTTGTCAGACGATCCACACCCTCAGGAAGAGGTTCCATTCCCCTTCTTTCTCATTTGGTTCCTGTTTCCTCTCATTTTGCTCTATTTCATTCTATGTCCTTGCTCTTTTCTGGATTCTCCATTCAGTATTTGGACTGCCTCTGGGCCCAAATAGTCAAGTTGAAGGGTGATGGGTGGGTTGAGAAGCACCTGCCCCACCCATACATGTCCTTCCACAGTGTTCTTTCTGAGGGTGTAACTCACAATCTTCCCACCATCATTCCCCCGCCGCATCACGCCGACCATTCGTATCCCAAACCGTGGATCGTGTTCCGTCTGTTCGACTACACTGACTGTCCTGAGGCAAGTTAACTCCACGAGTCCCTCCTCATTCATAGGCTTTGGTGTGTAATGATGAATTACCTTATTTCAGGGTGGACCTGTGCTGCCTGGAGCTCATGCAATTGAGAGATATCTAATTGAAGAACACCTGCATCACATCATAGCACTACACCATATTAATCGCAAAGAATGGTTCGTCTTTTTATTTCATTCCTTTTGTCTTGTTCTTTCTGCCTTGCTTCCATCTCTCCAATCATAGTTGCTGGTTGCAAGTTTGTTTTGCCATGGAAAGACTTTGTTTTCTTTCATGGGGTTGTCAATGGAGGCAGTCCCCCTGACTTGCTCTGATTGCCCAAGTTGCTGTTGCCATTTTAGCCCCCCTTCCCACTCAGAAACCTTTCTATTTCAACAAATTTCTATAGGAAATGTTACATATGCCTCTTGAGTTTTCCCACATTTTCTATTACCTGTGTGTATTGATTGTTTTTGTATTGATTGACAAGAGCTGCTCTTGATTGCAGTGCTGCCCAGCTCCTGTTGTTCCCCTATCAGGGAGGAGGGAAGGTGCCATTGGAATACATGGTGGTGGAGGTGATCATCTCGGAGCTCCTCGGTCTCCCTTCTTCCCGCTACCTCGAGGTCTTCTATGGGAGTCTCCTCATCGAACTCTGCACTCTGCAACCGTCAACCATCCCTCAAGTCCTGGCCCAAGCCACAGAGATGATCTTCTCTCGAATTGAAACCATGAATGTTGACTGCATCCAAAGGTGCATTTATGCTTCAAATCCTATTTGACAGAAATCTGTAATGCTGCATACTATGCAATATGGTGTTTTTTTTATGTTTTTGATCACTTCAGAATATCAGGTTGATGATAAGGGAGCAATATTCAATGACTTTGGAAATGGTGGCCTTACTTTCTTCATCCAAATGAAAATCTTGGAAAATGTATTTGACCAGTGAGAGTGGGCATTGTTGATGTAGCATATCTGTGCAACCAAATTGAATGTCATTCTCTTCACAGTGGGGCTCAGAGGTGAGCCAGTCACTATGAACAAAATGTGATGCTAACATTTTTATTGATGGTTTTCCTAGCAGAAAGTGAGGC
The DNA here is from genome assembly GCA_905338385.1 of Darwinula stevensoni. NCBI lineage: Eukaryota > Metazoa > Arthropoda > Ostracoda > Podocopida > Darwinulidae > Darwinula > Darwinula stevensoni. The sequence goes on along the minus strand of CAJPEV010002879.1, from coordinate 12,763 downwards.
CCTCTAGCTTACAAAGAATTCTAAAAATTATTTAGTCTAGGACATTAGGTAAAATGAGCCTTCTTTTCCATATGATTGCAGTGGTTCAGAATTCCTTCAATATCTCATCCAAGTCGATCTTGAAGATCAAGGTAGTTTATAGTTTTACCACATGGTAACCGCTGGTTCACCCTGTGCCCACCTTATGCACATGGCCTGAAAAAAATTAGTGTGGTGCTTTTCACAACAATAGAAAATTAAGATTGATCCCAGAATCATGGGAAAATCTTCTAAAAGGAATTTCATAATGTTCCACTCTTTCAAAAATGAATTTTTTTCTGATCCTATCCTAATTTCTTCCAGATTCTCCTCCTGGTTTGCCTATCATTTAAGCAACTATCAGTTCCGCTGGAGCTGGGGTGAATGGCAGGATTGTCTGTCCTTGGATTCCCTTCATCCAAAGCCTGTTTTCATTCAGGAAACCCTTGCCAAATGCCTCAGGTATTTCCCTGCTACATCTCTTGGTTTGTGTAACTTTGGGTAGTTATTTTCCCTGTTTGTCACACCCATCTCTTGTGTGATTTCTGCTACAGATTGGCATATCTTCAGCGTCTCGTTGAGGTCACTCCGGAGTCCTTTGCACCTCTTCATCCACCAAAAGCAGAGCCAGTTTACAAGTACACCCAGGAAAGCGCCAGTGAGTCCAGTCATATTTTTATGTTCATCAAATAGATTGTAAATTCCAATTCTGAAATGAGGAAGTTTTCCATCGTTCTTATGATAGACCTGCCATAGAGGTGTTTTGAATTGTGTGTATTTTGTTTTGCTGTTCAGGCAGTCTGCCAGGGACCACAGCAGCTCACAACCTTTTGGCAGCCATTAAGCAGAAATGCACACCAGATGAAGCCTTGAAGGTCCTGGAAGACCTGCCGAACCCCCTGACCGTCGACGGATCCGGCGATCCCCCGTACCATCCACTCCAGATCGAGGTCTTCACTCAGACGCTCCTTTACCTTGGGTCCAAGACGTTCTCGCACTCGTTTGCAGCCATCACCAAGTTCCATCCTGTTCTCAAGACGCTCATTCAGACGGAGGATGCCCAAATATGCTTGCTGAAGAATCTCCATCAAGTTTGGCTGAAACATCCACAGGTCAGAGAGGGGTCTTGTTAAAGCCCAATCGACAAGACCACAGTTCCCGAAAGTCAAAGATATTTCTGCATTTTTGGGGGATGAACAGATGCAGCTGGTCCTCATTGACAAGCTCCTCAAGACGCAGATCATCGAGTGTGCAGCTGTGGCAAACTGGATCTTTTCACGGGATATGGCTCCTGAATTCACCAGGTTGGTTTTCGTGCTTGCCCCGCCTTCATGCTTCTTTGTTGGCCCATTTCTCCTTATTCTTTGCAATCCATGGCAGAATGTATGTTTGGGAGATCCTACATATGACCATAAGCAAGATGAGTAAGTATGTGAAAAAGCTGTCTCAAGAGGTGGCAGAGACCAAGGAGAAGCTCAAGGTGGGTTCCTGCATATATCCCCTCAACTGTCTGCATGTGAGGAATGGCTTTATATGGATTTGTTCCCATCTTCACTTAGAAATTGGGTGAAGAGAGTGAGGAAAGTGACAAAGAGGGAGAGCCAGGAGATCAGCGACCAACAGAGGATGCACTGGAAAAGCTGGAGGAAAAGCTCGAGTCTGCACTTGCAGATCAGAAGAACCTCTTTCTCATCGTCTTTCAGGTATCGCCAGATCGAAGTGGATATCGTGGGAGAGTTCACGAGGGGGAAAGGCTGCAAAATTTTCTTTTCTATCGCAGAGGTTCATCATGATACTGAGCGAGCACATCGTCCACTGCGACACGGACGGGAAGGACTTCCACACCTGGTGGTACTTCTGGACTCTTGGACATCTGAAACAAGTCTTTATGCTGGTCAGTCCATTTCAATTTCATTTCCCTCGTTTTTTAAGACCCGTGACTCATTTTCGGTCGTTGATCAGCACGAGGAGCAGGTGAACAAGTGCAAGGACACCCTGGAGACTCTTCTCTTCACTCCCGAATTGGATTCCAACATCCTGGAGGTTTTCCACCAATTTTTGGCCCTCAGAACTTGACCACCCTCATTTAAGACCTGTCTTTGTTCTTATAAATTCTCACAATAAAGACACCTTTTTTGTTTTCCTGTCGGCTTGGTTTTCCTGTTAATTTCGCACACGACAAACAGCCCTCTCACCTGTTCGGGGTTTTGTGGGAACTGACATCTGTGGATTCGCTTATCTTGGTTGCAACTTGGGTCGTCTCTTCGGACTATTCCCATTCTGTCTAGGTTTCAGACATGGATTTGTGTATACTGTATTTCCTCCTGCCCCTACTTCTCGCATCTGCATGGGGGCAGAAAAGGGTGGTCTGCTACTGGGGGACGTGGTCCATCTACCGTCCCAATCAGGGGATGTTCGACCTGGAGCACTTCCGGACGGAGCTGTGCACCCACGTGGTTTACTCGTTTCTGGGGATCGAGGAGGAGTCGCTCCTCCTTACGTCTATCGACCCGAATGCGGATCACAATCAATGCGATGGGGGAGAGAAAGGTCGGTACGAGGATTTGGGGAGGGAGGTTGGCGGTTGTTTGAGGGGGGATCGTTTTTGTCGTAGATCTCATTCGGGGGTTGGTGAGAAGGAGGGATGAGACCGGAGGATTTGCGGTGATGTTGGGGATCGGCGGGTGGAACGAGGCGTCCCCTAAGTGGACGAGGATGGTCGAGACCGCAGAGAGCCGGAAGAAATTCATTCACAGGTCGGTATCGGTCCGGGACGACTTCTCCGTGTCGTCTTCGACTTCAGGTTTCGTTTCCGTCCTTGCAGCGCGATCCGCACGGTGCTGACGTTCGACGCGGACGGCGTGGACCTGGACTGGGAATACCCGGGCTTGAGAGGCGGCCGGCCCGTGGACAAAGCCAACTTCCTGCAATTCGTGAAGGTTCGTCCACCATAGCTCGTCGGGCGAGGATCGAATGGACGCTGTAGCCGCACCTCCATTGCAGGAACTGAGCGCAGCGTTGAAAAGCATCCCGAGGCCTGAGGGGAAGGAGAGCCTCATCCTTTCCATGGCCGTCCCACCGACCCAGGCGCTTCTCGACCCCGGCTTCGATTTCGTGAGGCGAATTCCCGTCTTCCTCCCGCGCGTCCCCTGACACTTCTCGAGTTTCTCCTGTCGCCTGTTCCAGACGACTTCAGGAGATAACCTAGCCACCCACGTAGACTTCTTGAATGTGATGGCCTACGATTACTACACGTGCGACCCCCGATTAGAGTCATGCCTCATCGGACCTCAGGCCGCTCTCTACGAGGGACCAGGCGATCCCCCAGAAAACGTGAAATTCAACGTCGTAAGTGTCGACCTCCCCCCCTTCCGCCCCCTCCCCCCCCAACCCCCCTCCCCCCGCTGAATAAAATTTTTTTCCTCCCGAAGGAAAGCACGGTGGAGATGTACACCGGCCTCGGAGTCCCGGCCAACAAACTGGTGCTCGGAATCCCCTTCTCCGCCCGCACCTACAAACACTCCGCCGAAACTCCCGAATGGTACATGGAGGTGCAGGACGCCGGCGCCGCTGGCCCTTACTGCACCCAGGCCGGCTCTTACTGCTACGCCGAGGTGACGCGACCGAGTCCGACCGAGTCCTTCACCCGATCCATTTTTTTTTTTTTAAATCCCTTTTCTGGTAGGTATGTGAGACCCTGGAGGATAACCAATGGACCGCGGACATGGACCTCTTCCGCAGCGTCCCATTCGCCTACACCACCGACACGTTCATGTCCTACGAAAACATCGAAAGCGTCTCCTCCAAGGTAACTTCCCGCCCCCTTGCCCCCCACCCCTCCCCCCCCTTGCCCCCACCCCTCCCCCCTCTCGCCCCCCTTCTTAAACTCACTCGAGACGAATCGAAACTCCTCAGGTCCAGATGGCCGTGACCTTGGGTAGGGACAGCCCTGCCCCCTGCTCGAGCGGCTCAGTTGCTTCCTGGAGTCCAATCCCACCGCTTGCCTCTCGCGATGATTCTCGTCGTCGATGGAATAAATCCCGAGAAGGTTTTCGCGTTTTCGGTTCATTTGACCCTCGAGAGACGACGAGATGGCGATATTTTAATTATCGAAATGTCTCGTCAGATCATCGAGTCCCGCATCAAGTTCTGCCTATCTCATTCTTCGATTCTTTCAACCCCCTCCCCCCAATTCCCTCCGCTCGTTGACTGGCCTGGGCGCCGAAACGGCCCCGAAGAAAACAAGCCGGGCGAGTCCAGTGGAGTGATGGGATTATTAAATGACGAAAAGGAGGATATTGGAGCCAGGGTGATTTACGCGAGGGGACCATCACGTGCACCACTGCTAACCGTGATATTGCGCGAGTTCGGCTGGCAACCCTGTCTCCGCTGACACACGACGCCCTCCTTTCGTCTCCCCACCGTTGTCCAGAATGGATCTGTCAGCTGCAACGGCCAAAAGGGAACTGGGAAGGCCTGGAGGCATTTCATCGTTACCTTTGCCGAGCGACGCGCATGCGCATTGAGGGCCGAGCGACGCGCGTCGAGGAATGATGGTGGTCGTTCGTGCCGTCTGGTACGAATCTGCCCCAAAACGAACTTGGCATCTCGTCGACGTAGCAATTTCCCCATTGTTCCCCGCACCATTTTTTTGTTGCCATCGTCGGACAACCTCAGTGACGCAGATGCACCGACAGGACGGGAGTATGAGGGCTTGGTTTCCTTTCGGGGAAAAAAGTTAAGTAAATAACTTGAGTACCAGCCCAGGTACAAATCTGCCGTATCTTAACTATCCAACTTTGAAATAAATAATAGCTCTCATTGGTACGTCATAGATGCACATGAAAATTTTCGGACAATTCAACGATGTTCTCGATGGTTTGCGTCCGGGTCGCGTGGAGACGGGAAGAGAGCGTGAAGTTCAGGATGCCAGACGCGGCATTTCACGCCCAACAACCCTGTACACGCGGCCGCTCTCTCCCATTGCCCACCATGGATCCGTCATCCGCGAAGGCTGGGAGGGAAGTGGAAGCTCTGAGTCGTGGACCGGCACCCCGGCCCAGGCGGAAAGCCGCGCATGCGCACTGAGTCGAGTCGCGCGGTCGCTATGGATATTATGAACAGGCGGGAAAAAAGAGAGACCGATGGCAATATCTGCCATTTCCCCCAGTACCAACTGCAAAATGTCAGATAATAAAAAAACAATGAGGCTGTGAGCTCAGACGTGCCAATTGTCCCTCGCTTGCGAGGCCCCGCCCACCCTTTCGCTCTAAGAGCATCGGAAGCCATCCATCTCTGCCTGGAAATCGAAAGCCCAGGAGACGAAGCCCCGAGAGGAAGAGGCCGATGATGAAATGCGGCGGAGGGTCACTGCGATGACTCCGGACGAAGCGAGAGGACGCTGGGTACCAGCGGTAAAGGGTACCAGCGGTCAGTGGATACCAGCGGCAAAGGGTACCAGCGGCAAGGATAAAGTAGGTTTTTGTTTGTCAGTTCGCCTGCGAAATCAGGTGGTCTCAATCTCTCTGACTCATCCGGTGAGTTTTTTTTACCTGAGACTTTCGCGGGGGCAACCCGGATGACGTCGCCGAATTCTATCAGCTGCATGATAAGGACAGGAAAGTCCAGGCGAAACGCGGAATCTTGAAATGGGGACCTCGCCGCGCAACGAGATCTGCGCCGAGACGAAATCTATGGATTCCGTCCAACAAATCAAATTATCGGTCGGATTGGTTCTCGCCTGGCGAATTTCCGCGTTTCCAGAATCGCATCGGGCTCAGAGAGCGCCAGAACTCGATTACTTAATTCATATTAATTATTTCCCTCGCGATAACCTGTTTTGAAGCATGGGGAGAGTTTGACAGGAATCAGGGATGCCGGATGCGTGGGTTGGACACCGCCGTCTCGACCAGTGTTGCTCACCTTGTCGACTCCCGTTCTTTCACCTCAACCTTGAACGCCTCTTTCGAGTCTTCAATGTTCGCCTTTTTTTTTTTAGGCTCGTCACAGCTCTGCCCCAAATCCCGCCTGGAAAGAGCCAGTAGGAAAAATTCTGGCTATAAACCAACCTGTATCTACTATTTTCCTAACCTATTTTCTTATTTACTATTTGCCTAAACTATTTTCCAGCTCTTTTTCAGCTGGAATATTTCAATTGGGATTTTAAACCGGGAGTTCTTTCTTAACGAAAACGTCGAAGCAAGTGACGATGTTGCCTTGATGTTGCTTTAGGCATGTTTCCTCGGGAATTACCTTCAGGCCTACTTTCGTAGACTCCAATTGAGACTCCAATTCAAGTTCGGCATCATAAAAAGGTAATTAAACTGCGCAAGGGTAATTCAACAAGGTAATCCTTCGGAAACTCGAGGCCTTTTCGGCTGGATGAGATTTTCCGGCGAGAAATTCCATCGAGAAAGAACAAAAGCGAATTCTTCGTGAAAGTGAAATGAAGCCGAAAGAATTGGCATTGGCCATCTCTCATTGGCCATCGCCCATTGGCCATGCAGAGAAAGAAACGCGCAGGACCTAAACCTGATTTACCGAGCGAGAAAAAAAAGAAAGCGTCACCATTTGATTGCCTTACCAATCAAGGCCCGCCGAAGCAATTTAGAGAATAAATAGTACCACTCTCTCGCGGCCTAACGCATTTTATTGAAAGGAATTGGATGGTACTTCCAAAATATTTACTGAGCAGGATATTTGCTTACCAATGGCTCCTATTTTTTTTAGATCTTAAGCTTGCTTGGTTAAAAATCCTTAATTTCCTTTCATTTTTTGAAGATTTTATTCGAAAGCGCAGAATTGACCTACCAAGTTGTTTCAATGGTTGGCGAGACGAAGGTGGGAATGGAAAGGGTCAATGAGCTAAAATGCGCTACGCCATCCGGAGTGGCAATGCACAGTCGAGAGGGAATAAATGTCTTCAGTCATTTTCTCAGAACGTCTTGGAAGGTGCTATGGGTTATCATCCGGATCATCCAATATAGGGCGATGGTTTCTGTTTGAGGAATAGACGGACATGATTTTAATTAAAAGAAAATAACCTTAATTTCAGGAAGATGATCTCCTTCCTTTTGTGGCAACCCTGCAAAGAACATGGCGGCCGCCATGGAATTCTCTTTGGGTTTGTACATCATCTGGATGTCATCATCTTTTACATGATCTATGTGAGAGCGACTGCGTTGCTGGATGCGTTTGCTCCATGGAGTTTTTCAGTAATTCTGAATTAGTTTTAAATTCTTATCGAGTTCCATGTTTTTCTGGGTGACTGCTGTGGTACTTCTTAGGTCTAGTTTTGGCGTTAGGCTAGCCTATAATGTTGCAAATCGCAACACTTTCTGTATGTGTCGACTCCGCTGAAAGAAAGCCTGTCCATGGTAGGTCTATGGTGAGAAAAAGAGGGTGAAAAAATGAGGGGCTCGGGTTCTCGGAGTTCCCTCAATGGTATCGTGCCGCCCCCGCCCGGCCCGCTCCCAGAGATGGAGCACATCATCTCTGCCCTGGAGCGGGGGACTGTGGTCTACAAGTTCTACGTGAGGAAGAGACCCGAGAAAGGCCAACTCTCGATCCGACGGGAGACCAGGCAGGTCATCTGGAAGAAGGCGGTTCCAACCAGCACGGCCGGGTCTGGGAAGTTTGTCTTTGATGGGGCCATCGACTTGCACGAGTTAAAAGAAGTTCGGGCGACACGGTCCTCTAAAGAATTTGACAGGTCAGACTCTTACATCCACTGTTTTTGTGCTTATTGCAATAGTTTATGAAGTGTGAGAGTGGCAGGTTGGAAAAGAAGAATGGTATTAACTCTTATGCTGTGTAATAGACCTGATACGGGACTGGGAGGACTACCTGCTGTGTAAAAAAAGTTGAAGTAAACCATAAATCTAATGAAAACAAAGAAGTTTGGTGCTTTTGATAATTTGTTGAAGGCTCACACAAAATATGCATTTCAGTCATACTGTAGGACTTTGGCTTTCATTCTTTTGTATGAAATATGAGGGAAATGCAATTAATAATGAGAAATTGTTAATTAAGTATGATCTATCAACATTAGAAACAAACTACTGTGACTGTCATGTTGATATAACCAATATTTAATTTTTGTGAAGTTGGTAGTACCCTATCATGGCACATGCACAATGGTACAGTTCAAACATGGCATTCAAAGTGAAAGATTCATCCACTCCAGCATAGGGTGCTATAGTGCAGTTTCTTTGTGCAGTGGATTCAAAACCATGGGAATTTTTTAAATTACAAATGAATGTATGCAGTGTACACTGATAATTGCATGTCTCAATCAATGAAAAATCCTCTCTGAAAACAACAATTTTTTTTTCTCACATCCTTACTGCCTCTTTAATTTGTCTTCTGAAGAAAAGTGTTGTCCTTGGAAATATCTTTTCATTGTTTGAGACATGCAAATGTCTGTGGACACTGCAGGCATTCATCTGTAAATATCACATGGTTTTGAATCTTTGGCACACAAAAGAACTGTACTGTAACATGCACATTCAGTGAGAGAGTGCTATCACCCTCACAAGTTTTGAATATTGCTAATACCAACATGAATGACTCAGTAGTCTGTTTCTTAAGTTGATAGATTGCATTTTATGTGCACAATCTTATTTATTGAACTCTCCTCATGTTATTTAAGAGCCCTTGGTTATACTAGCTGGGATCGCTATAACCCTTAACATCCTCCTTAATGCATGGGCACCAGGTGGCAAGATGATACCAGACGAAATGATACCCAGTGGTGCTTCGTCCTCCTCTACGGGATGGAATTTCGCATGAAGACGTGTTCCCTAGCGGCCCTCTCGGAGAATGAGTGTCGCATGTGGGTGAAGGCACTGAGGCACCTGGCCGAGGACACACGCAAGGCATCCTATCCGCTGCAGCTGGAGCGGTGGTTACGCAAAGAGTTCTACTCCATGGAGAATCCCCATGGCACTGTGTCTGTCAAGGACCTAAAATCATGGCTCCAAAAGGTACCTGTAATTATATCTGCACCTGTTCTGTATGGTGGGCACAATAGAAGTACTGTCACTGCAGGGTTTGGAGTTGGAAGTCACATCATATGGTCCTACCATGACATTTCCATTGTTGCATGATGTATTTATATGATCAAAGTCAGGATTTTCTGTTATCATATCCTAATTACTACTTAATTAAACTTGAGCCCTGGATTTCCTAGGTACTCTACTAATAAAAAGGGAAACTTCCATCTCCCATTCAATACCTACCATCAGAAGAGAACAAGTACATAAAATTTGGAAATACACGCACAACTTTTTCATGGAACATGTTTTTTTGAGTTCAGACTTGGAAATTTGATAAGGATGTAATAGGAACACCTCCATTTCCAACTATAAAGCAGGCATCACATTGTGATGGTGATGATGAGGCTTATGCTATAGTAGCTGTAAAATTATTATGTTAAAAAGTGAGGTATTGTCTCAGATACTCATTATGAACAAGAAATCCTTTTGAATTCTAGGTGAACTGCAAGCTGCCAACTTCTAAGTTGCAAGAAATTTTCCAACTTGTAGACACGAGACGACGGGGAGAGTTGAACTTTGATGACTTTGACATATTTCTGAATCAAATCCTTGGCGACCAAACGTGGATACGAGAGATCACGAAGGCCTTTGTTGGACCCAAGGGGACAGTAACTTTACAGGGTTTCATTACATTCCTAAGGCAGGAACAAGGGGAGATGACTGACGAAGCTGTTGTTTCAACTGAAATGAGAAATTACCTCCAGGATGAAGTGAGGCAGGTCCAGGAGCCATACTTCACTGTCAATGAGTTTCTTGGGTACCTATTCTCGTCAGCAAATGAGCTGTGGGATGCAAAACACTCGGTGGTGACCCAGGATATGAAACGCCCACTCTCTCAATACTGGATCTCTTCATCTCACAACACCTACCTGACTGGAGACCAGTTCTCGAGCGAGTCCTCGGTGGAGGCCTATGCAAGGGCACTCCGGATGGGCTGCCGCTGTGTCGAACTGGACTGCTGGGATGGACCCGATGGGATCCCTTACATATACCACGGTCACACGCTCACTACCAAGATCAAGTTCATGGATGTGTTGAGGATAATCAAGGAACATGCTTTTGCAGTCTCTGACTACCCTGTGATCCTCTCCATTGAAGACCACTGCAGCCTCCCTCAGCAGAGGCGGATGGCTGTTGCATTCCAGGAGGTTTCATGGATGTGTTGAGGACAATCAAGGAACATGCTTTTGCAGTCTCTGACTACCCTGTGATCCTCTCCATTGAAGACCACTGCAGCCTCCCTCAGCAGAGGCGGATGGCTGTTGCATTCCAGGAGGTGTTTGGAGATGCCCTGTTGAAGCATCGCTTGGATCCTGCATCAGGGGTCATGCCCTCTCCTGAGATTCTCAAGAGGAAAGTCATCTTGAAGCACAAGAAATTGCCAGAGAGCAGCTCACTTGAGGACACGGTGGCAGCTGTACGTGAAGATGCCGAAGGGGATGCCTCAAACTGGGTGAAGAATGGTGTTTTGTACCTGGAAGACCCTGTGGATCGACGATGGAATCGGCACTTTTTCGTCCTCACCCCGAGCCGCCTATATTACACGGTCGAGCGGGAGGATTCTGCAGGTGAGGATGATGTGGATGATCGGGATCGCAGCTCTGTTGTCAAAGAGTCCTGTCCCAATGAGGAGCTTCACTTTGGAGAAAAATGGTTTCATGGGAGGCTCCCTGGGGGACGTGCCAACGCAGAGAAACTTCTACGTGAATATTCACACTTGGGTGATGGGACGTTCCTGGTGCGAGAGAGTGAGACTTTTGTCGGGGATTACTCTCTTTCCTTCTGGCGGCAAGGCCAGGTCAACCACTGTCGCATCAAGAACCACCAGGATAATGGAAGGACCAAATATTACATGATCGACACGCTGACGTTCGACAGCCTCTACGACCTCGTCACGCATTACCGAACTCATCCTCTGAGAAGTCAGGAGTTCCTCATCACGCTGAAGGAGCCGGTCCCTCAGCCGTCTCAACACGAAGGGAAAGAATGGTATCACAGTGCCTTGACTCGTCAGCAGGCAGAAGAATTCCTGAAGCGAGTGCCTTACGATGGGGCATTCCTCGTCCGCAAGTCCGACAAGGAGCCCAATACTTATGCCATATCTTTCAGAGCTGAGGGGAAAATCAAGCATTGTTGCATCAAGCAAGAAGGTGTTTGTCTTACTATTTTCTTCCATAATTTTTTCGTCTAGCTTGCAAATGTGAAGGTTGAAGATTTAAAGCAGCATTAATACACACTGGACATACAATTCTTGGCTAGCAAATCTCAGAGCAGCTGTTTCTATAGCTTTTCATGCTATTCTGTTCATAATAGCACAAAGCTTGATTAATGGTGCTTCAAGAGCTTCATATCTTCTCCTTCCATTTCAACACCTCCAACTCGTTTTCATAGGACGGTTGTTTGTGATCGGGACATCGCAGTTTGAGAGCCTTGTGGATCTTGTGGAATATTATGAGAAAAACGATCTTTACAAGAAGATGAAGTTGAAGTATCCAGTGAATGAGGAACTGGTTAGGAGGCTGAAGCTGGAACCAGAGGAGGGTGCTGTCTATGGCCATCCAGACCTCTACACTGACCCCAACTCCTTCACCTCCAAGGTGCAGTCCGTAAGAGGAAAAGAGAGCCATTTCAAATTTTGTATTTTTCTTTATTTAATTCATTGATTTCTCTTACTCATATTGGAACTCAAAAGTTTCTCCTTGTGGTGCTTGAGAAATGAAAGGGCAACTGAGGTGAAGGCACTGGTAATGTTTTTCAGGGATGGATAGTAGCAGCTAAAGCTGGAAAATTGGCTCAGCTATCAGAATGAGAGCAGCAACCATATGAATGAATATTGGCTTCGTGTGATTTATGTCTTTGGGGCATATCCTATGAGTCTCAAATAGCAGCTGGAAAAGGTTGCACTGAAGGTTTTAAAGTATAATTAGATTTCTTGTGAATGAAAACGAACTGTTGCTTAAAACGGAGACATTGTTCAAAGCAGAAACTTACATGGATCCATTTGGAACTTGGGATGTACATGGGAATGTCCTTCATCACAGCCAAGCATTGGTCTTTTTCTGATGAACATAGATACTTGGTTCAGATGAAGGAGACATGAGACAATCTGCCTATTCTCTACTTGACAGGCTTAAGCTATGCATGTGCAGATTTCATGCACAGATGTTTGGGAAAGTGTAATACTATTCTCTACTTCCCTCTTCTCATGTTTCAGATGAAGAACTATAAAACACATGCTTAATCAGGTTGTGACAAGGACTCAGATGTTTAGCTATGCAAATCTTATGATTTTAATTTACCTGTGGACATATACAGGTGGTGGTGAAAGCATTGTATGACTACCGGGCGCAGCGGGAAGATGAACTCAGCTTCTGCAAGCATGTCATCATCAGCAACGTGAATAAACGGGATGGGGGATGGTGGCAGGGAGATTATGGTGGGAAGAAGCAGCACTACTTCCCTGCCAACTATGTTGAAGAGGTCTCACTTCATTTCCTATTGTTCTTACCATGTGTGATGTGCTGAGTGTTATGGCCTCATGTGCTTTGGACAGGTGGAGAGCGGTGAAGAGAATGGTGAAGGAGCGCTCCTTGGGAATCTTCAGCAGGGGAGCGTGGATATCGTCGGGTGTGACGTCGAGATCCTCGATTTCCAGGCTTCTCCTTCGGTCTCGTCGCCTCGTCCCTCTT
>CAJPEV010002878.1:17865-30380 GCA_905338385.1 Darwinula stevensoni | reverse complement strand
GGAAGAAGAAGCAATGTCCTCTGCAGGAGGAGCTATGATCAGTGTTGATCTATGTGTGTTGAGCTATGTATTATCAGTTTCTTAAGTTTTTGTCAGTAAATATTATATTCTCTTGTGGTGATCCTCAAACATGCATTTCTACTTTAGAAAACAAACTCCCTGCATTTCCATTGAGGGAGGGGGGGAAAAATATCACGAGGGGGGGAAAAATATCATATGAAAATTTTCCCCATGGGGAAAAATATCACGAGGGGAAAAATATCATACGACACCGGCATCGCCCGTCACTCGAGAAACATACCCCGAGGAACTTCAACTTCTCCACCCGTTCCAATGGGGCCTTCTTAGCACGTAAGGCGCGTAAGGTACCGAACGACTCGAGAGGACCGTAACCTGCGTTTTGGGGAAGCGAAATTTCGTTCCGACCATAGGATATTTCCAGTCGATACGATCGAGCGCGGCGTGAGGCTCTTGTCGAGACTGGAACGAATGAAGAGCATTCATCGACCCAGAATAGCATATTCACCTGGATACCACCGATTCCGACATCCTCGGGGCCCAGGCTACGCCAACGGATCCCATCTATTGATATATACGCAAGGAAGAGGAAAAAAGAGAGAACGCAACCCCAACGGAGTTCAACGCGTACCAAGGAGTTCTTTACTCATTTCGATCTCCTGAACCCAGCTCCTGCCATCATTGTAATTGTGTAAGGATTGCATGGCCCGTTGGCAGTACTCAACGCAACTTTCCTCGGAGTACACGTACGCCATTCCGAGATATACGAGGACCGTTCAAAAATGTTTACCCCTAAGGCACTTCCAATTGTAATGAGCCGCCACATTTTTTAACACATTGGGCACCAGAAATTTTACCCCGTCGATCCGCCGCTCCGACCGAAACCTCAGTTACCATGGCCCAAAGCTGGACTCCTACAAGGCTGACTTTTTCGGCCATCGGCTAGGCAGAATGACTCGCGACTCGCGAAAGTATTCAGAAACGGAGTTCTCCGTGAGCAAAGTGTTAATATAGAATAGAAAGACAGATGTATTTGATGGTGAATGGAAGACATTTAACTTTATTTTTAAAGATAATAATAATAAGCTTCTATATTTTTATAAATATGCTACCAATGGGTCTGTTGAATAGGAGGCCAGTTCACATGGGAGTTGCATCAATCGAAAGCCAGGAAGCAGGAGTTTCAATGAAATTTAAATCAAATTGAATCCGTCGTGCTCGATTTATGAGTCATCCAGTGGAACTGCGTCAAACAAATGTGACAGTTTCGTCCCTCGCTGTATCTTTACAGTCCTCATCAGGTCGTTTTATTTATTGAACCATGATCGTCCGAAGAATTTGTTTCCCTCCCCGATATTGCCTACTAGTTGAGATCCCGTGTCCGCGTAAGGATGTTTGGATCAGTGACCTTCGAACTTGTGCAAAATGTCCCGCTGCATCCAACGGGCCGACGACGGCCCGATGAAAGCCCGATGACAAGGGGGTAAGAGGTGGATTTACCACCTGTGTGATTTTTCGACCAAGTGTACACCCCCCCCCGAATGCATTTCCGTCTGGAGGTGCAACCGCCTGGTTCCAAGTCCGTTTGGGGAGATGGACGTTGCATAAGAGTTTGTCCTTGCGCGGAGGCTGGGAGGGCGATAAGTTTCTCCATGAGCTATACCCACGCTCCCATGTTTGGTTCGTAGACCGAGGCTAAGAGGCATAAGAGGCAGAACAATTTTTTTAAATTCCATTAGTAAAAGACTGGCAAGCGTTAAAATGAAAATGCCAGCAAGATATCGTAAATGATCGATTTTGAAATAATTCTAGCCCGAACATAATTGTTTAGGTCAATGGGACTTGACCTATATGCACATGCGCATTTATCTGGGATCGGGTGCCGTGTCATTAACTAAAACTGTCATTTCCCCTTCCCTTCCAACGATGGATAGGTCAGCTTCTGCAGACTGAGTTATCGATCGTTCGTGGCAATATTACTTGCGTTATTGGCCTAATTCGGGTAACGGCACATCCAGGGATGACCTCATGAGCTCTCCTCCCGTCTCCTTATCTCTCCCTATCTGCTACGTCCTCGCAGTTTTCGATATGCGGTCCAATGTCGGACCCGGATCTCCCCGATCATTTTCCCTTTGGATGACGAGCCCGATAAATGAATGAGCCCCACAGCTAGCGATAGCATCAGCAGTTTTCTCCATGTCATCGGTCCTTCGAATCTTCCTACCATCGAAATATTCTGCGCTTCCACCCTTCTGCCTATGAAGGCTTTCGAAGGCACAATCATTCTCCGTTTCCAATCTTTTAGAGTTTCGTTCTTGCGATGCCAGCTCCTGTCCGTGGATGCGAGACAAAGGATGACGTCATGGATGTAGTTAATTTCATTCATTAAGCTAGTTCGCTAAGGTGTCATTGTTGTGAATTGAATAGAGAATCCGTGCCAAATCATTCTAATGCCCAAGAATGGTTTTTGCAGGTGAGAGGGGAAAAGAAGATGAGATAAAATGAATTTAAGAGTATTTTTCTGCGTGATTGTGCTGATTGTGTCGACAACAGACGGGAAGATTGGAGAACCTTGCCAATTGGAGTCAGACTGCGACACCAACGAAACCTGTTCTTTCACGCCTGGGAAATGTAGCTGTTCCTCTGAATACAACGAAACCAACCTATCCTACAGCCAGAATCATTTCCAAGAGATTCGTTCAACAGATGTTGGTTGCGGCCCTCAAGATTGCTCATCACAGAATCACTGCGAGTGCAAGGAGGGATTAGTGTTCAAGGGGAACAAGTGCCGTCTGCCTCTAGAAGAAAAATCCTATAAACCAAATGTAGATCACGAGAAGAATGCGGAAAAATCAGTGCCTTTCACGGAAGGAGTTAGCACCCATATGCCTGGATTCGTGCAAGAAATTTCTCCCTTTGAAATCGGACAGGTCCAAGGGGTCAGTTCCTCGAATGTTGTCACAGAGATTCCGAACCGCACTCCGAATCAAAATTTATTAATGGCGACACACAGACTCTCACGTTCCCTTTTTGACTCCGCTCAAACTGAACGAGGTGATTCCACGCGTAAAACCATTGACGCAAAGCCCTATTACTTCCCAAACGATCAACAATCATTTTTTATAACTCCAGCCTCAGATACAACAACCTCGGAAATCCCAGATACAACAACCCATGTGGTCCAAGATTCCACAACTTGGTTCACAGATACAACAACGCCAGTTATCCCAGGCTCCACAACTTGGTTCACAAATACAACAACACAAGTTACCGTAGACTCCACAACTAGGTTCACAGATACAACAACGCCAGTTATCCCAGGCTCCACAACTTGGTTCACAAATACAACAACACAAGTTATCGTAGACTCCACAACTAGGTTCACAGATACCACAACCTCAGAGTTTACGGAATCTCAGCTTACCACGGATCCTATTGAAAATATAACATTCTCGGAATCCACATACACTACTCCGACTGATTCCACCAGTGTAGGTCAAGAAACTCTTTGTGATAGGATTTGCTTCGACGATATCGAGGAAGGCTTTTGTTTCAATCAATCGCGCCCTGGCCTCGTCCATGTCCCTTGTCCTAATTACTCTCATGGACTAGAAGCAACTCTCGAATGCCAGCACGACGGGAAATGGGACGAAGGGTATCCCGACCTTTCTAAATGTACGAGTCTAGAGGATATCATAGATGAACTAACTCAGTTGTTGAACAACTCCAATGGTGACCCTATTTATAACATTGTGGACGAACTGAACGATGCATTGTTGAACAGCCCAGGAACACTGATTGGCGGTGACATCTTGAGCTTATTAGCCTTCATGGATCTGTTGGAATCTGCTCAACAAGATGAAGCAGGATCTTCCGGGGGAGAAGGTGTCAAAAACTACACCCAATCGGACATGAAGCTAACGAACACTGTATTGGGGCAAGTTCGTGGATGGTTGACCCTTCCGGAAGATCTTCGAAACCAATCTGTTTCGAAACTCATGAACCATGTTGACAATGTTGGCTTCCTCTTTTTATGTTATGGAGGAAGTTCTCGATTCCCTCAGGAACGGTTGCTGCTCGAGACATGGAGAGAGAAAGTAGAAAATTTCGAAGCTAAAATTTTCTACGTGAACAATACCTACTTAGAAATTAAGCCACAAACCAATCTGCAGATAGAAGAACTTGCAAACGTAGTATTTGTTCNAATATACCTGCAACAACATTTTTTTTCGGTCACCCTTTAGGACTCTGCAGATGATACAGAGGAAACTGTTCCGATCACTAGTGAGCAGTGACGCACGAGGGAATTTAGAAAATCCAAAGCCTGGCATCGGTTTCGTTATCAATGGCTTGCTTTCGCTCAATAAGCCACCGATGATTAAAATTACCTCCAAGGAAGCTCGATATCCTTGATCCACGAGGCTGAACGATCAGGTTGATAGGAGGTGGATTTGGATCCAGGTGGATGTTCCTCCCGGGTGGATTTTTAACCAGGCGAACAAGGCTCCAACAGGTGGAAATACGCCAAAGAGAACATCCAGTTGCTTCTAATTCTACAAGGCAGGTGGATGTTTTGTACATCTGTTTCGATGTGTTCGCGTTTTTAATGTTTCTGCCACAATTGGGACAACCAAGAATGATTCAAGAAACTATTACAATACTGATGACACATGGGGAAGAAAAATTTAGAATTTCTCACTGTAGCAAAACTTAGAATCGAGCCTTCATAAATACTACTTCCCATGGGAAAATGGAACAATCTTTACAGAGTAATCTACACGTTTTGAAGGAACGTGGTGTCATGATGAACAAACGCAAGGAAAATTTTCAAAATTAGCGAGTTAGTTAAGCGAGTAGCATACACGGAGGAAATGAGAGTCCATTTTTCCCGTCATAAACCTACTTCTTGATTGTGCTATCATTATTAGTCGCCTAACGGTGATCCTAAGCTGAAGCAATGTCCGAAACCAAAATTGGTCCTCGTAGGTGAAAGGAGGAAAGCACGAGACATAATGAAGTGCAGAGTATTTTCCTGCTTGCTTTTGCTGATTGTGTCAGAAACGGATGGAAAGATTGGAGAATCATGCCAATCAGAGACAGAATGTGAAACTAACGAGACCTGTTCCCCTATGGACCAGAAATGCACCTGTTCTACAGGATATATAGAAAGTAGCAATAATTTCTGTCGCCTGCCGTTCTTCCAGGAGATATACCCAAGAAATGTTGGGTCCAACACTGAAAAATATACAGAATGTTCATTACAAAATGAGCGCGAGTGCAGAGAAGGACTTGATTTTGAGGAAGAAGAGGGTCTATTGATAAGACAAGATGAAGAATCCTCCAGAGTTGTCAGCGGGAAAATGGGACATCAAAATGGACCATTCTCTGATGGAATCACCAATTATGGGTATGGTCCCAAGGAAAATCCTGTTGACTTTGAAATTGTGGATACACAGGGCTTTCTACAATCAACACATGCTGGAGCCAATATGAAAAGGACAAAGAATCGAAGGAGTGTGCGAGAGACTCATATAAACCTACAAACCGTCTCCAATTCCACACCATATACCATAGATTTAAAGGAGGCAGACCCCATTGACTATGAAACAGAATCCTTATTTTTCTCTGCAGACAGAAACTCTACCCACGCCGAAGCCATTGATACTATACCGTCTGCACGAGGGTCAGCTACTAAACCATCGGAAATTGGAAACACAAAAAGTGGAACAAATGAAGGCCCAAATGTAACAAAATCTAATTCTAAACCTTATACTGTAAGCATAGACACGAAAGAAATGGCAGCTGAAGACGTACCAGCTCACACTGACGCACGTGCCAAAGCAAATAATATTGATTTCATGATTTCTGTGGCCAACACAGAGACAATATCTTATGACACGGAATCCACTGACACGGACATTGAAACCACGCAAACTGCTTCGGAGATGGAATCCACTCAGGCTTCCTCAGAGATTCTCAATTCAGAAACCTCTCCAACGGATGCTGAATCCATACCAACTGCTCCTGATTCTGACGCCACCGAAAATGAAACTGGATCAACAACCTCCCTTACCTTCACGACGTTCACCCATTCCGAGGCCACGGAACCCCCTATCTCTACACCTGATACAGGTGAGACATCTGCAGAACTCCCCGGTACCTCGCCAACTTCTTCCACAAGTGATGCATTAGAAATTCTATGCGGAGAGATTTGCTTCGATGATATCGAGGAAGGCTTCTGTTTCCCCGAATCGAAACCTGGCTTCGTCAATCACCCCTGTCCCACCTATTCGAAGGGGGACGGAGCAACTCTCGAATGCCTATACGACGGGAAATGGGACGAAGGGTATCCCGACCTTTCTAACTGTACGAGTCTAGAGGATATCATAGATGGACTAACTCAGCTGTTGAACAGCTCGAATGGTGACCCTATTTATTACATTGTGGACAAACTGAACGATGCATTGTTGAACAACACCGGAACATTGATTGGCGGTGACATCTTGCGCTTATTAGTCTTCATGGATCTGTTGGAATCTGCTCAACAAGATGAAGCAGGATCTTCCGGGGGAGAAGGTGTCAAAAACTACACCCAATCGGACATGAAGCTAACGAACACTGTATTGGGTGAAGTTCGTGGATGGTTGACCCTTCCGAAAGATCTTCGAAGCCAATCTGTTTCGAAACTCATGAACCATGTTGACAGTGTAGGCTTCCTCTCCTTATGTTATGGAGGCATTTCTCGATTCCCTCAGGATCGGTTGCTGCTCGAGACATGGAGAAAGAAAGTGGAAATTTTCGATGCTAAAATTTTCTACGTGAACAATACCTACTTAGAAATAAAGCCACAAACCAATCGGCAGATGGAAGAACTTGCAAACGTAGTATTTGTTCATTATGGCTCTCTGCATGAAATACTAAGTTCAAAGTCAAATGCATCTTCGATAATGAGGTCTGACATGGTCGGAGCTTCTTTGAGGTTTCAACGAACCTCTGGTTGTCCTCAAAAAAATGTCAAGGAGACAACAGATGATGTCTCTGTTACCTATCGAGTTCAACACATTCGGGAACAGCCTGATCCAGGAAGTCGGTGCGTGTTTTGGGATGACCAGGCTAACAACTTCTCCGATTCGGGTTGTAAAGCCTTACAAATAAGGCCTGGATATACGGTCTGTCGATGTCAACATCTGACGAATTTCGCTGCCATCATGGATCTACAGGGAGCCCTTCCTGTGGAGAAAAAGAACGTTTTCGTCGTCGTCACGATCCCCGGGACCATCATCAGTCTCCTTTGTCTCTTTCTGTCCATCATCGTTTTCACCTTTGTGGATGGAATTCGAGGGGAGAAGGCAATGGTGCACCGAAATCTCTGCATCAGCCTCTTCATGGCACAACTGCTCTTGTTGATTGGATTTCAGAGGACAGAAAATCGAAATGTATGTATCTCTATAGCTGTGTTCATTCATTACTTTTTTCTGTGTGCATTCGCATGGATGATGGCTGAAGGGGTTTTGATATACCACAAATTAGTCAAGGTCATTGACACTGGGCGCAATAGGATCCCATTTTACTATGCACTCTGCCAAGGGATACCTGCCGTCATCGTCTCCTGTACGGCTGGGATATCCAGAGGAATGGCGTACGGCGACGAAAACTATTGCTGGCTGAATGGGGCATACATTTGGGCCTTTGCAGGGCCTGTGGCCCTGGTGGTGCTCACGAACGGATTCATTCTTGCGATGACCATGGCAATAGTCAGCAGATCCACAAAATTGATAAAGCATCGAGTGGAGGAGCGAGAAATGCATATATGGGTGCGGTCGGCCGTGGTGCTTTCAAGCCTCCTTGGAACCACCTGGATCATCGGTTTCTTCTTCATTGATGAGGCTGCCACCGCAATTGCAATCGTGTTCACCATTGTCAACTCCCTCCAAGGGGCTTGCATCGGTGTCTTCCACGTGATCCTTAGCAAGAATACCCGAATTGCAATTGGGAGGTCCTTGAGGAGGTGGATCCCAGTCAAAGAATATCAGACATTCACGACACCCCTTCACTCCTCGTCTCAGTACGCCGCACAACGTCCCTTTGGGAGATATTAATACGAATGAGAGTAGTGTTTCTGATGTTTTTGACAGGAAATTCCTGAATGAGTACTTCACGAAAAATATATGATAAATAACAGTGAAACAAAGGTATTGACTATGTTTCCAATAAGGCCTATTTCCGTTGCTCCCCTACTTATCAACTAATGAAATAAATCTTGTTTCTGGAATAAACATGTACAGTTCTCAAAATGTGTGTTTTTTGGGTTAAATACGAACAAATCCATTTAGTTACTGAGTGGCTTTTCAAGTTTTTCAATTTCAAAATGTTACCTCAAGATTTATTACCATGAATGGTTCTAAGCAGTGACTTTAATTTTGAACTAGTTGTCTGAATTGATGGAAAATCGTATTGCCAAAGCTTTGAGGTATCTTTAGCAACACAACTCTAATCCACCTATATAGTAGAAGCTACATGGGGATACCTAGGTCGAGATTTTCCCATAGAGCCTCCAGATATCTCAAACAAATTAACATTTTACTTTGAGTTTATATTTCAATAATAATACAGGACGTCCATGAAGTCTGGAGACATAAGGAAATGACCTAAATGTGTTTTGCTTTTTAAATTACAGATAGATTTCTGAAGGTCTAAAAATGGCATTGTCGAAAGAAGAAAAGTAGAATTGATACATTGCCTTCAAAAATTATCGATGTAGTAGAACACATTGAACAATTGTAGTTCCCATATGCAACTTCTTCTTTAATTGCCCTCTGTCTTCAGACTTTAGGGACACCCTGTATGAATTCAGTTTTCTTCTATTAAATAAGATGAATGCGATACGTAATATGGGTAGAGTTCAATTGCTTGGTACCCTAAAAGTCCTCGTAATAAACTTACGAATTCCTTTACCTGGAGAACTTAAAAAAAGTAAAAAAAGCAAAACAAAACTGCAGGTAAAATTGAAGAAATGGAATTATAAATAGCGGTCGTATTATACAAATACCTATCCTGGTAACAGCAGAAGTAAATGATGGAAATATAAAAAATAATTTCGTCCCAATGAAATGCAACTGCTTTCGATAAAAAAAAACCTATTTCTAGCTCAGAAGAGTCTGTAAAAAGGCTTTAAAACTTCACAGAAATTCAATAAACAGGATTAGGTGTAAAGATAAATTGTTAATGTAGATCTGAATATAACGAGAAAACCAAGCATCAAGTTTTTTTTAACAAGTCAGAGTGATAGATATATTCGTCTTGGTAAGCAAATCTACAAAAACTGTTTGAAAACGGAAGTTATTTTTCAATTTTCGGGAAGAAATAAGAGAAGTGTCTGCTTTTACAGCTTCCCACTCAGAAATAAGTACTTTAATGCAATAAAATTACTGAAAAGCAAATTTGTTCGTCCTTCATACATGTTTTGAACATTTTAAGGATCATTTCTATACAACCAAACCCAAGTATCCTCATGATGCGGGTAGAAAACTATCGAGTTCTCATTCTCATCGTCGTTGATTGCATGCAAAACCGCCGCTAGTGAATGGGGAAAAACACCTTCACCTCCCTATTTGGATAATTATCCATTTAGTCTATATCAAGGCTTCCCAACCTTTTCACGCACGACCCCAAAAACACTTTCATACTATTCACGGCCCCAAGCACTGGCCTAAGACAGGCTCCACCGCTTATGCACTAAAATCACAAAGAAAAACATGAATTCGCATTTAGTTCCCAGTTCGCGACCCCACACAAGATCTTTGTTACCCCAAATGGGGTCGCGAGCCCTGGTCTATGTTCTTCGTTTCTCGTCAATGTATTTCAATATATCGTTTCAATAAAGACAAACTAAATGTCAAGCATTGAAGACATGTTCCTCAAAGATTACTGGGATATCAACATCCACGCCTTAATCAGTGACATATACAAAAAACACTATTCCTTCCGTGAATGAATATTTAAAACCTATAAACAACTTGAACGACAAAAAAACTGATATGACTTCTTGTGGATACCGTAAGAATTCCATCTAATGACGACGTAACGATACGACCGTGGAGAAGTAACGGTACACATCAACTCCATCCTAAAACGAGGAAACAGGGACCAAGATGAGATTTCAAAATATGGCTGTACTTGGTGTTAAATGCATGAAAAAAGAGTATCAGAAGGCAGTGGAACTAATCAATGTTATCGAGGTATAGACTTTGAGCACAGGAATTGTCACGTTGGTGGCGCGTCTCGGTCAACACGATCACTACGTCGTCCATGGCCACATACTTCAATTGAATATCGAATTGGGGATTCGGACCACAAAAATACACTAGATTCTCGCGTTTCAGCAAAAGGCCTGGTTGAGAGACTACATCGAAGGCAACTTGCAGAGACGAGCTGAGACCACTTCCAAGTTCGAGAAAGACCTATAGAAATTGTTTTCCATCGCTGTCTATGGAAAGTGTTTAGAACGCCCTCGTTCGAGGAAGAGGATATTAGTTGCGACGCTAGACAGACAGACAGCTGCAAAAACTGGCGAGGAAGTCAACTTTTAAAGAAATGACAATCATCGGTGAAAATCTCATTCTGGTCCATCAGATCCCGACCCGAGTCACACTCGATAAACCTCTCCTTTTACAGAATGATTATCTTGGATTTATCAAAGAGGCACATGTATAAATTTCTCTATTGCATTCTTCAGGCGTACTTAGGAATCGGCATCTTGAGAGCACAGCTTCAAAGAGTCTCCAATTTGATACATTTCCAGAGGTATTAAGGAAGCAATAAAAATCACTTTGACTTCTCCTCCCTCCCTCTGGATCATCCATTGCATTCACAAGGGAATGATTTTACCCTGACGAGAAGCAAAGATGTAACTTGCGGAAGGATCATCTCTGAGCTAATATGTCTGCTTCCAAAGATGTATTCGATTTTGTTCGCGGGTGAAAACGAGAAACAGATTGTTCGAGCGAAAGGCATGAATCGAAATTCGAGGATAATGAATGTTCTCTGCCATTCCAAATATAAAGGCACTGTCAACAGGTGGGAAATTTTCAGTGACAAACGTATCGATCCGTTCGGACAAGCTTCAACTCCACAAGTTCAAACAAAAACGTCACGGTCTGGTCATGTATTGGGTTGATCGGAAAGTTCTGGCCGCTTCGAGAACATTCCATGCAACCGAGTTTTTCAAAAAAAGTTCATTCAACGAAGTAATCGCCATCACACCGCCAACGATCAGGCAGACTCCTGATTCCATCCTTGTAGAACAGAGCTGGCTGTGATTCGAAAAAATCAGTCAGCCAGTTTTCCACCTCAGCGTCATCGTTGAACCTTTTCTGGCGAAGATGGTTGTCCAGAGCGCGCCAGATCTGGGCTATACGGAGTGTGAGGCAGAGCCTCCCAGTCCAGATCCAACAGTTTCTGCTGTGTGATCTTCGCGACATGAGGCCTTGCGTTGTCGTGCAGGAATCGAACACGACGGTGCCTTGGCCTCACCGTGCGGAATTTGTCGGCAAACTTCTGCAGCTGATCGCAGTAGTAGGCGGCGGTGATGCTGGTATCGGGTGGGAGCAGCTCGAAGTAGATCGCGCCTTGCAAGTCCTACCAAATGCACGACATGACTTTTCGGAGGTGCAGGTCACCCTTCGGCTCCGGCCGAATCAGATATCCCCACTCGATGACAGGCACTACTATGCAAGACATGAACACACCCACACACACCTTAACAGAGAGCAAACATGGAAATAAATTTTACAGGGATAAATTTTACGTGATTCTCGTTGGGAGTCCCAGTACGGGCAAGTCGTTCTTTTTAAAATCCTGCTTGAACTATCGAACGCAGTCAACAGCGACAAATTGTTTAATCATCTGTTACGCACAGTATCAAGAGAGCTACGAGATGAAAGCAGCAGCGATTCGGAAAAACACCAATGTGTAAGGTGAGTTTTTGTCAGGGTATACCCACCCAACTGTTAGACATGTTCTCCCCGGATGTCCACAACACATGCATCGTAATCGGCGATCTGGAACTTCAAGCCTTACAATCGAATTCTGTGTTCCAAGTATTTACGGCTGGTCGTCTTCTCAAAGTAGAATGCTTGCCGACATCGTATTATATATTTCCATTTCCCCCATTCCTGTCAAGATATGCTGATTTGAAAAACCAAAGGCCCGTCACTCAGCGAGTTTCACTCTGGCAGTTCCTCACTTCTTCGTTCCGTGTCAACTTGACGGGAACTCCATCCTCTACATACTCCTGCCTTGAGTGGGTCTTCATAATTTCGAATGTCCCCCATTACTTGCACGAGAGTTTTCTAATCGCAACTTTCACATCTCCCTTATATAATGCTCTTCCTCACCTACATTTTCATATTTCATAATATCAAGGACTGCAAAGATTTTGCAAGTTGGATATCAACTTGCTTTGGGGGGGGGGGGGGGGGGGGGGGGGGGGGGGGGAA
>CAJPEV010002878.1:0-17860 GCA_905338385.1 Darwinula stevensoni | reverse complement strand
GGGGGGGGGGGGGGGGGGGGGGGGGGGGGGGGGGGGGGGGGGGGATTGTGGAGATGGAAGCAACATCCCGAGAAAACATTATTTAGCTTCGTTACGGGGGACACCATTGCCCTCGGAAGGGAAGTTATCACCACCTGGCTTAGAGGATCATCCTGCCAAGTCTACGCCTGGGCAGGCGCAGGGGAGACAGCGGATGGTATCATGTCATCATTAAAATGCTTTCAGGCTATAGAGACCAATTAGTAAGATCATTGCATATCCCTTCCTAGCCTCTTTCGACTTATCCTTGAGGGCAAATGTCCTGACAGAGAAACCGTCTATTGTTAGTTGCATGAACCTGAACCCCTCGTTTTCACTGGCCCACTTCTGCATGTCGATGATAGCAGCAGCAAGGATTACAATCAATAATCAATTTTGGTAAGTACTGATGGTAAGCTTCGGTTAATTGATGTGAAATTGAAGTCAACTAATCAATATTAATTTTGCGCCTCCACCTCCTTTAGCTCCTTCATCTCCTCTTTCTGCTCCTCCAGCTCCTCCCGTGAAACTTACCTTTTTTACACTATTGCACGGGAGTCGACATCGATGACACGGAGTGCTTTGATCAGTTTTCCCTTCTGAGAAAATTTCTTGAAGGGTGTCAAAGTGATGATGATTTCAACTGTCTGCTAGCACACTGAAAACGACTGAAGTACTTAAATAGCTCCAAAATTGTTGACTGTCACTCAGAGCTCAATGACAGCAGAATTATTCTTTGTTATTCCCTCTCACAATGCAAATACAGGATATGTTCCCGCTAATGCAAAAAAGTCAGCAGACAAAGGAAAGGAACCTTTACCACTAGCTGCCGAGGTTGTGGAAGGGATCTTTCTTGTTTAGTACAACTTCAAGAACGTGCGTCGTAAAAGTTATTCAAAGGCGAGCAACACCTTAGAATGGAGAGAAAAATGGGCAAAATCCTCAAGCTTCTCTAAAGTGATCTTTGAGGAGTCGTAACTGCTCTGAAGCCCTACACTCTCAGCAGAGTTTGTGGTTCATCCCATCCTCCTAAGGATTTATGCCTGAAAAAAGGGTTGATGCAGCGTAAACCCCGTGATGAAGGACTTTTACCCATCATAAATCCCTCACCTTATAAAAATCCTCAGAAGGTTTACATGCATCTCAAAGAGCTCGTCAAAAACCCTCGTAACGGAGTTGGTTTTGCTTGTAATCCCTTTTGGATATATATTTAGCGTCTTAACAGGGATTCGTCATTTATCCTCCAAAAGAGGATAACTACCCTACCTCAGCTAGCTCTTATTAAACTTTTCTACATAGGATATGTATATATCCAATAAAGGATGCAGAAAATTCCGCGGTTATTTTTGGATTTCTGGAAGCACGCTCTTTCCCTCTTACCTTCCCCTCCGGCTCTTGTCCATCACCTTAGTCACTAACGGGTAGGGCATCTGACAACCTAGCATGTCGGTTTTGTGCTGGTTCGAGCCATGTAAGTTTCAGAGACGGAAACCCCTCTACGTTCAGCAGCTGTGACGTTACTCTGAGATTCTGACGGGTGAGTCGTCCATTCCTATTGAGAGATCAATACAAATTACTATACAATACATCGAATACACAAATTCACATACCATACGTCGTTGATATTCAAGAAATTCCGAGAACTTTCTTTCCAATCAGATAGGTATGAGGATCGATGAAAATTTGATTTTTTTTTTCCGAGAGGTGGGGTGGGGGAAAGGTTTTTCGCAGCTGAAGCAGGGTAAGAAAGCATAGAAAACATGCTTCTTGCCCCTATAGCTTCTTCGGAAGTGAGAGCATCAGGCACACCAATATTATGGTCACGAATCAGATGCCACCAAATATGTATATTAGGCGGGCATAGGAACCACACGCGAGTGAGGGTTCCGCGTGGTGCGCTAACAGGAAAGAGCAGCGTAAGAGCTTGCGTGATAGCCTGACACATGGAAAGCAACGCGCATTCACGAAATTCTTGAAGTGAAATGCGTCAGTGATGGACGATATTTACTGTTATTGCGCGATATCCTGAGCTGATCCTATCTCGACGGCCCGCGTGTCTGTATTTCATCTCAAACGTAGGAGTACATTTTGACCTTCCACTCAGGGAGGCCAATCAACACTCAACAGCTGATAGACGGACCCCATTTCCTCCCTATCTGCCAAATTTTCCGAATCATCCTCGTATACCAATGTGTGCGGAGGAACGCTCTCTATGCACTGTTGAATTTCGTGAGTTTTGGGCACACTTATTCTCTCCAATGGAGTTCACAAAATTAGCACTTCTCAAAACATTAGGAGACTGTGTTGCTAGATAGAAACGAGGAAAGTGCCACTTCCGTGATATTCTCGTGCACGGTATTGAAGGTACGAATAAGGTGAGCTATAGGAGAACTCAGTCTCTCACGAGTTACAAAGCGACAAACGGAGCCTGCAATTTAGTTTTGGTGTGCTCGTGGCATGTTTCGGAGAATGATGAAGACGGTTCTCCGTGGCAATACTAGATGGCAAAATGCTGAGCCTCTGCTCGCACGCTTGAACCCAGGGGTTTTCAAATTGTGAGTCGCGAAGGCGCCACAGTGGAATCGGAGAAATGTAATAATCTCTTTCCTTCGGATGGTTTGTACTCGAGTTTTCTTGAGCTTCAGGAACTTAAATATTGGGAGTCACGAGTTTTTGGTCGTGGGATCGAAAAGTAAGGCCTCGTCCACACCAGAAAGTTTTCTATGCAATTTTTCATTGAAAGTCGACTTGCAAATAAAACTTTCGCGGTGTGAAAGTTTCCTTTGGCATGAGTTCTCGAGAACCCTTTAGAATATGAATCAATGTGCATGCGCACCACCTTTGACCTTGATTATGACCTTCAATCTCTTCTCGAAGTTGTGACGTTATTCGTCACCACTTCCATTAGAATTTCCTCCCAAATACGAACCAAATTTTGTTTGGGATGGTTCAGACTTTGGTGGGGCTTGGAACAAGCCTTGGACTCGAGGATCGACGACATGGCGTAATCAAGAGGGTTCAGATCTGGAGACGACCAAGAAGAAGTTCCTCCATTAAGAACTCTGGTAAATTCTTCCGACACCTGTCGCATTAGACGTATGAGACGTTGCTCCGTCCTGCTGGAATGTCCAAGGCTAATCATCGAACAGATTTTGAGCCTAGGGGAGCAGGAGTTCCTGCAGTCGTCTGATGAAACAAGGACATTTGCATAAAATCCATCCTGCAGTCGTTTTATTTTTGTTTGTCTTGACCTGGACCACCCTGTACTCCACACCTTCCTTAAATGAATCGCACGCATTGCATAGTATTTACCCCCTGTTTTCGTCCAGTGCTGTTCAGAATGGCAAGATTACCTTGCAACCCTGATTGGAACCATGTCCGGGACCCTTGAAACAACGGTAACCCTTCCACGGAAGGAATTCGTCAGTTTCGCGCTTGGTCGTCATGGCGCCCAGGCGAAAGAGAAGTATTTCTGCCGCATATTATATATATTTTTGGTATTTCATCGATAGGAGTTCATGATTGTGGAACTCCTTTTTCATATACATATAGTTCTTTCCATGGAGCACTTCAGCGTAATCCATGAATCTGGACGCTCGACATCATCCATTCTAAAGACTATCGTCAAACCATGCATTCCTCTCTCATTGCATTATTCCATTATTGCATTAAGGTTCTTCAATGTTTATATTTTACAGAACCTGTTCATTTCACGCCTTGCTGCAAGGCGAAGGAGGAGCCGCTTCAGGGAAAGGCATCCTGCAAAGAAGCGAAGACATCTGGTTGGGAAACTGCACCAGAGGTGCATCAGAAAAGAATTGAAGAAGAAGCACTACTTGAGCTAGAGGTGAGGTTTCCCTCCATCTTGCCATGAAGCTTGCACATTTGTAGATGCATCAATATTGCATGAACTTGGAACCTTCTCTTTTTTTTTTACTTGCATACAAATTTTCTTGCTACGATAATTTCTGGAGTATGTCAAGCGGATGTCCAAGAGGATATGCTCATACAGTATACTGCATATTTCTATCCATATATCCAGAGGAAGTGCATTGGCTGNCCGACTATCACTTGTTCCGGGCCCTCAAGAATCACCTGCGGGACAAGGCACAAGACGATCGAGCACAGCTCGAAAATGATATCGGCCGTTTCTACGCTTCGCAATCGCCAGAGTTCTGGGCAAAGGGCATCGAGCAGTTACCCGTGCGTTGGGAACATGTCATAGACAACAATGGTCATTACATTGTAGACTGAAATTGCATTTCAAAAAAGTTATAAAATTTTGAAAAATTTGCGCAGTGTTGCAAGACAAGACTTTATTTCCAACCCAATATATTCTGACCAGTTAATTTCTATCTGAAGTTATGGTTACCTTCTCGATCTTCCCTAATTAAATGCACTAGATACAACATGCGAAGACTTTAGGATCACCAATATCGTTCATGAGGAACAGAAGTGTCAGACTTTTTGTAAACGCCACCATGGATTTATTACGTTTCGAAAAAAAAAAAACCCTCTGACCTTCGCCAACTATCTTCCTCTCAGATAGGTCTATGTCACTTGATGTCAACGGATCGGAACTAAACTTTCACAGGCAGTCCAAGTCCATAAAAAAATGAGTTCAAATTGATTCAAAACTCTTCATTTGTTTGAGAACAGTCCAATTACTTTTTTTTTTAAAGACCCACATATCAGTGAATCGAGAGGAGTCTTAACCCTTTCTTTAATTCTACATTCCTTTCGTTTCCTCCCTATCGTGACGAAGGAGTAATTTCAGGAAATTTAAGCTCCTTACAGCTGGGTCGAGTTATGATTCTAGGAGGCATCTCCTTCCATCAATCCCATGCGTGGCAATACAATAGGTCTTTTTTTTTACTCTGAGCAACACATTCCTTCCAATTCTTGACCAACTAAATCTAATATCATGTTAGGTAGCACGGAAGAATTTTAAGGCAATGTGAATATTAATATGGCCATGGGAGGAGGAGGAGGGGGCAGTCGCAAGTCTCCCCGGATCCACCAATGGCTGGTCGCGTGAGAAGACAGGTTGCGGCAATAACACCCCACATTTCTCGGTTTGCCCTTGCGCTTCGTTAATCTTTATAGCAAAGGACCTACGCCGAGCGAAGACGATGACCCAATGATCAAGACATTACCGTTTGGAGGACAATGCGATTTGTGGACTTTCATTGGCGGCCTCACGCTACTCACATCGCAACCCGTCGCGCACGTTGCCGAACGTTAGTGGCCTTTGGCCTCACTGCGTAGGGTGAATTGGACGAATTTAAAAAAATCGTTTTATCGAAGAGCACATGCAATTGTCGAAATGTTTAGACCTGTTCATCGATCCAGTTCTCACAGGAATTCGGGATACACCGATGTCTTGAAAGTCATTTGCATGCGATTCTTTGACTCATGACCCTGAAACTAATATACGCTTAAGTCGCTCAAGGCTCATATTTCCATATGCAGCATGGATACAGAAGCAATTTCTTCAAAGTTCTTCTACGGCCCCTCCAGAATGCCTGTGCAAAGCGGTAGCCCCTTCACCTGCGGTTTGCGGACAGTGTTGCCAATTTTGTCACGCGAGCCAACATGGGGGAATATGGCCACATCATGTCATGTAAGCTGCGAAAGACCAGCCAATGCACTTCCTCTGGATATATGGATAGAAATATGCAGTATACTGTATGAGCATATCCTCTTGGACATCCGCTTGACATACTCCAGAAATTATCGTAGCAAGAAAATTTGTATGCAGGTAAATATCCCTCGTACAAGAATGTAAATGAGCATCCTATGATTTTTTTTCCCACTTTTTATGCATGCATGCAAAAACTAAGCAAAGATTTTCCTGCAATGTAAGACCTCTTATTTTACGCTGGTAACGCACGTTCACTTTATTTTACGATTGATCACTCGTATCTCAGTCCCACGGTCTCTAGATACAATCTCCCAATCACGTGCAATGCTACTCAACGCCAAAAGCGTTTCAATTCTGCTTGCCAGAACAGGTCCTTGCGTCAGGTAATGACTTCTTTGTTGGTCCTCGATGCAGTTTATGTTTTTATTTTCAACTGCTGAGCCTCCATTATTATGTTCCAAGGTACTCAGCACGTACCTGGAAAACCTTGAGTTGTTTTTCGAGAAGTGGCCATATTCACCCAACAACATGGCCCCTTGGGAACGACTTGGTAAAGAGCCAAAGGCGCAATGTCCATGCCGTTTTTTGCATGTGCCTTGCTGGGATTTAGTAAAGGAGATATGAATCAGTATTTTAGGAACATTTTAAAAAGTCCAATTCGACCTTGATGTGCCGTCATGACCAGGTTTCATTTTGTAGGACCACATTCCCCCAAATTACTCTATATCGCGTTTACCTGTCACTATATGGAGAGTACACGTGATCATCACCATCACGGATCACAGTAATTTTATTAGATGGACTTCTGGCAGTTCGGATTGTAACATCAAAAATTCACAAATCAAAATGAAATCTCACTCACAGTCTTATTTGCTTCATTACTTTTTCACGCTGACGATCAACGCCGACCCAAATAAGATCCCAGGTTCGGAGTGTACCGCAATCACACGCATGTAGTTATCGCACAGTTCCGGCCGGCACGGCGTCTTTATGATGATTGCAAAGGTGTTCCTAAGGTTTTCGGATCCTGCAATTGTAACCTCCTACTCAAAGCTTTCCCCAGTGCCGTCCGGGTATTCTTGTCAATGAAGACGTGAAAAAGACCTATCCCCGCCCCTTGGAGGGAATTGAGAACAGTGAAGACGATGCCAACGGCTGTTGCAGCCCCATTGATGAGGAAAAAGCCGACGATCCACGTGATGCCCAGCAGGCTGGACAGCACCACGGCTGACCTCGCCCACAGGAGCAATTCACTCCCATCTGCATTCTTTGAATTCAGCCTTCTGGATCGAGTGACCTTGACCATCACTAAAGTGAAAATGACCCCATTCACCAGCACCACTATTGCCACCACTCCCACAAAAGCCCAAATGAAAGCCCCGTTGAGCCAACAATACTTCTCGTTGCCGTATGCTTCGCCTTTGGATATTCCCACCGTGCTGGCTACAATGGCAGCAGGGATCCCATAACAAAGAGAATAAAAAAATGGGAGCCTGTTCCGTCCCGTATCGATGACCTTGACGAGCTTGTAGTAGATGAGAACTCCCTCGGCCATCATCCAAGCGAATGCACTATCTATCTTTATCACCTATTACCGACGGTAACGCCATGTGCAGTAGAGCAAGAGCCAGTATCCCTTAGGATAGTTATCTTTTTCAACCCGGTCCTTCTCCGACTACGTCTCCAAAGCTACGTGGTGCGTCTTCTCCCCTCGGATGCCATCCACGAAGGTGAATACCAGGACGGAAAAAAGGAGACAGAGGAGACTAATTAATTACAGTTCCGGGGATCGTGATGGCGACAAAAACTTGTTTCTTCTCTTCTGGAAGAGATCCATGCACGTCCATGACGACGGCGAGATTCGTGAGATGCTCGCATCTACAAACCGTATATTGAGCCCTCACCTGTAACACCTTGCAACCGTAACCACGAAAGCCGTGATTACCTTCATCCCAGAAGACACACCGTCTCGTCTCGTCGATCTGCTCCTGGATGCGTTCCACTCTGTAGGTAACGGAGACATCAGTTACCGTGTCGTCCCCCGGTATGCATTCTGGTGTCCGTTTGATTCTCAGCGAAGCCCCGACGACTGGAGAGTCCAATGCGGAAGACGCATTCGATTTCGAGTTCAGTATTTCCTGGAGAGTGCTGTAGTGAACAAAGACGATATTTGGGACATCTTGCGATTGCAGATAGAGTCGAGGGTGTAATTGTACATAGGAACCTTCATGCTCGTAGACGATTTCGGTTTCAAAATTTTCTGCTTCGTAATTCCTCGTCTCGAGTTCCAACCGGTCCCAAGAGAACGTAGAAGTGGAACTTCCATCGGCATAACAAAGGGAGAGAAAGCCAATCCGTTGAACGTGTCCCATCAGTCTAGAAACGGATTCCCTCCGAACATCTTCGGGGATGGTCGACCAAGCGCGAGCCTCCCCTAAGACGTGGTGCACCAGCTCGACGGCCGCTCGAGTGTAATTGCCGACCCCGTCTTCACCCCCTGGCCTTCCGGCCTCGTCTTGTTCTGCGGATTCCGAGAATTCCATGAAGTGCAGCAGTTCCAAGATGTCTCCACCGGTCAGCGTTCCGGAGCTGTTTGAAAGTGCGTCATTCAGTGCTTCCACGATGCTGTAGACAGGATCTCCATTGGTGTTGTTGAACAGTTGGGATAGTTCATCTGAGATGACCAAACTCTTGCACTGCGACAGGTCGGGATATTCTTCTTCCCACTCCCCATCGGTCCTGCATTGAAGATATGCTCCTTCGCCACGAGTGCCCTCAGGACAGGGGACTTCAACCGATCCAGGATCAGAC
The DNA here is from genome assembly GCA_905338385.1 of Darwinula stevensoni. Taxonomy (NCBI): domain Eukaryota; kingdom Metazoa; phylum Arthropoda; class Ostracoda; order Podocopida; family Darwinulidae; genus Darwinula; species Darwinula stevensoni. The sequence goes on along the minus strand of CAJPEV010002878.1, from coordinate 9,387 downwards.
CGAGGAAAGCAAAGGTCTTGTATTTCCTCAAAGCATATTTCTTCGCACACTTCTTCCTGACTTTCACTTCGGCACAATCCATTTACTTCGCTGAATCCACTTCTGCAGCGACATAGGAAGAACGGAAGTTCGCATTCAAGGTTTCTCCCTTCGGCGCATTTAGTACCAGGTGTGCAAAATTCCCCTAGCCCTGCTAAGATGGGAACACATTTTCCTAGTGATTCGTGGTATCCATCAGAACATGCGCAGTGTTCGTCTTGGTCGCATATGGTGTTGGGGTCTCCAGATGGACAGGACCCACCGACGCATTTCACTGGGGCACAAAACCACCGAGACACTCCGCCATTGGATACGTCGTGACAGAATTCGAAGGAATTGGAGCAAGTGGTTTCTGGGATACACCGTCCGCCCGTGAGACAGTTCACACACTTCCCTTGAACGTAGACGAAGTCAGGATTGCAAAGACATTTTCCTCCCAAAAGGTCGCGAAGATCCCGACAAATGAGACCCGAGTCTGGGTTACCGCATCCGACGTTACTCGAGCAAGAAGCTCCGTGAAGCAAAGGCCTACAGTAAGTCTTCTCTCCGTCATCCCAGGGCATAGAGTGGTTGAAGCATTCACAGACTAGGGATTCGTTGCACTGAATATACGTGTATGAAACCTCAGGATCACGAACACAGCCGGTCTCGATTCGACACCATTCGCCACGCTCGGGAAGTCGACAACTTACCTCGTCGCCATCGACATCGAGCCGGTAGCCAGGTTTGCAATGGCACCGACGGTCCTCTGGGTTACAGTATAAATTCTCTGCCATGCACCCGGTCTCGATGGCACAAGCTTGTCCGTGATCGGGGGTGGAAGTCAAGAGCGGAAGCACGCACTTCTGCAGGTCTCCATTGCATTCCATTTGTATCTCCCATGCTTGATGGAATCCGCATCCGAGTGATGGGTCGCAAGCAGCGAACCATTCCTCCGGAAAGAGGCAATGATAAAAGTCATCATACACCAGAGGCCAGTGACTCTCGACACGTAACGTACTAGTCTCTGGACATTCACACGCCTCCGTTTCGCATCGAAAGCAATCATCTCCACATCCGTATTGCACGTCGCATTTTGCTTCCACTCCCCCAAAAAGCCCAGGCTTCCCGCACCATCGATAATATTGAGTATAACCCTCCAAGCAGCTGCACGTTCCATCCAGGCAGGCGACTCCTCCTCTCCCTTGCATCCCAACGTTTCAATACATGGATCTTCCGCATTCGGTTTCCCGCAGTATGTCCCTGGCCACACCTCAGATGTTAGACCGTGGGGACACTTGCACCTATAGTAACTCCCAGAGGTATTTGTGCATTCTAGGTCATGTGCGCATCCGATTTCAGGTGAACATCCCATGTCAACGTAAGGTAGAATGCAACCATTGAACTCCTTTGGAATTGGGATCTCCCCCTCGTTAACGTAGCCTGGATTGCACACGCACTGCTCCCAAGGCCCACAAAACATGCTTCCGTCCTTGCATCCCAAATCTTCCATGCAAAATTGTCCTAAGCCCGGTTTATAACAATAATCTTCACCCCATATATTGGGATTTATGCAACTACAGACTCCCGATTCACACTGCATCAGCCCAGACTCACCTCTATTGCATCCGACTTCAACAGAGCATTCTTCTCCTCGATGGGGTTTCCTGCATTGGGGGTAAGAAAGATCCTGTGTGAACCCAGGCACACAAGTGCAGGTTCCCTCCATGCAAGACACCTATCCATCCTCCTCATTTAGGCAACCGAAATCTGGCAAACAGGTTTCTCCCGGAGCCGGTTTTCTGCATCTTGAGGTCTCTTCGTCGTAAATGTAACCGTCCCGACACCGACAAGAGTTGTCGATGCACTGAGTCAGGCCTACGTCGTCGTATCGACACCCCACATTCTCGTCACAGCCATCCCCTGGGCCCGGCTTAACACATTGATTGCCGTTCAAAACCTCAAGATACCCTCCTGCACATTCACAATTACCTCCGCCCTCAGGGCAGACGTAACTGAGTTTGCATCCGATCTCTGTCGTGCAGGTTCTATCTCCTGATGCCGGTGGCAGCTCGCAGCCGTTGCTGGAAGAGACCAGCCCTTCTCTGCAGGTGCAAACCCCCTCTAAGCATTGAAGGTACTTGTCCGAGAAGCAGCCGACATCCAACGAACATCTTTCCTCCAGATAAGGTAGCCGTCAGGAGTCGTTACCAGACTGGACGGATCCCGCGATGCAGTCGCACGTCTCAGCGTCGCAGGTCTCGTTCATGTCACAGTCCCGGTCTTCTCGGCAGGAATCACCCACCTTCCCTTCTCCAGCGGAAGTGATGAGCAGAACGAGGACGGAGAGAATTCCCAGCTTCATGTCGCTCTATCTTCTTGCTGTTTAAAAGGGAAGGATTTCATTTCATTTTTCGATACACCACCAATGCATGGCACCGTTGCATGGGGAAGGAATGAAGTTCACTTTCTCATGAATACTCTACAGGATGAGTACAGTCTATTCAATGACGAAGGAAATTCATTTCATCGAATGTAATTAGGGATCCATATCAGCGAGCAGTTCATCATTGTCACGTCATAACCCAATGTGGTGCTATTTTTCCTTAGCAACCTTTCAACTTGTTGCTTAATTCTCAAAAAATCTGCTGGGACTATGAGTTAGTTGACTTACTCGAAGCAGCAGCCTCAGCAGCTTTTTATCAGTTGACTGTCTGATGACCAAAACAGCATTATCATAAGTTGATCGCCTACAGAAACAAATGATTTTTTCTGCGTATTGAAGGGACTTCGTGCTCACTCTGTAAAATTTCAATCCCTTTCATACGAAATAGTTTAGGAAGAAGTAACACCTAAAAATGGAAGGAAACGAAGCTCTGAGGCGTAAGAACCGCCTGCGATTAGATAAATAATGTGAAAGCATAGAGGGCCATATCCTTTTGTCCTAAGAAGCAGTCTTTCTCGGTACCCAAATTTTGTTCTCACGATGAGAAATGACAAACCTACGGAGCCCATACGTCGGATATGAATGAAGATGCTCCCTTCCCTGTTCCGAATGATTTCGCGGTTCTCAAATATCAGCATATATCGTGAGGTACACTCTCCACCCACATTATATTAGAATACGCCAAGACGTTTCGTGGTAGGTGTAGCCTGTACAGCTTTTGTAGCTCCACGGCATAGGCTAGGAAGCTTATGTCGTAGTGCGTCAAAATGCAAGCCTTCGCCTTTCCATGTCTCAGGCTAGGCACGTTTCGTGATTCGCCCGTGCAACTGTTATGCCTTCGAGTCTGTGCCTTTCCAGAATCTCGGCTGGGGAGGGGATGGGTTAAACATAGTCACATTGCGTGCAGGACGATTTACTCCGTCTATCCGCCGCTCTGACCGAAGCCTCAGTTAGCTTAAAGCTCGACGCCGATAATGCCATCACTTTTTCGGACATAGGCCAAGCGAAAGCACTAAAACACGGAAATCTCCGTGAAGCGTTAACAAAGTGGGATTCGATCCGCCTGTGGAAGAGCGGCGAGGCTGCAAAAGCCTACGCTGACAAGTGGGCAACGTGAAGACGTTGATGCTCGGAGGAGAGCTGAAAATTGGACGTATCCTGATGCGTGCATGGAGTCTTTCGATCGGAAACGACATTTTGCAATGACACGCCTTTGATCGTGAGAGACCTGAACGCAAATGTCTTAACACTGCGTACCGCTCACGGAGATCTCTGTTTTCGAGTCCTTTCGCCTTGCCTATGGCCAAAAAAGTCGTAGCCCAAAGCTCCACGCCTACGAAGCTAAGGTAACTGAGGCTTAGGCCAGAGCGGCGGATCGACGGGGTAATATGTCCGGTACGCAATGAGTTAATACTAGGGGGATTTAAACGAAAAGGGGGCAATGACTGTTACTCGTACTGTAAGAGTAGCCTAGGGTAGGGGACTAAAAGTCCCCATTTCATTCGAACACCCGTAGTAGTCGAGGTGATCGCGGGTGCGCCTCTGGGCTCCATTCACTAGCTGCTTAGAGTTTCAATGGACGCGTCAACCCAAGTCACCATATTTACCAACGTCAATTGCCGGTCGAGGATACCTACGGTACGCATATAATAAAGTCTCGGAGAGATATTTCATCGAGTCGGACTTACGGAGCCAGTGTCCATCCGTACCATTTGTACATTGCCTGCTCGCGAGTTCGCTCTGAGTACTTGCCGAATATTGAGGTTATCGATGGGCAATGGATGGCAAAATTGGTGCTGGCACCGTTACCGACGATGTTGCTTGGAAAGAAGCACTTTTTTGTTCGTCAAATCCGTTCATCGGGACTATTTTTTATTATTATCATATATACTTTCCGCTTCGTTCCTACGCTTCTTGATATTTCATCGTTCCTGCCATTTTTCTTTACTCTTGTTGAACTAATTTTGGTTATAATTTCCGCATGTCGGCAGACGCAGCACGCTGTGCCCCAGCACATATTTGATGCGTATGTGTTCCATTGTGACCTGTCGATCAAATTTGGCAGCGGGAACCTGGCTAAGACTGTTCTTAGTCGATGAACGGCAACAAAAAAGTATTAATTTATGCATCGGTACAAGGTCGCTACTATATAGACTAATAGGATAAACACCCCAGGTTTTTCGTCACGCCGATACGACTCACAGTTTGTGGACACCCTGTGCGCACAACGGGAAACACTAGTAATTGGTCCTCGTACGGGAAGGTGTCGATTGAAGTCTTGAAAACGACCAGATTAACTAATTATGCTGGACTTCAGCTTGACCGGCCAGAAACCGGGGTGCTTACCCTATAGCGAATGTAGATGAAATTATAACTAACTTCGCATAAATTAATACATGCGTTGAAGCCACACTAACCCATTTGGAAGGCTTAAATGCGTCCTTCGCTGTGAAAATTGTAAGGTAATTGCATAAGGCAGTTGTAATTGCATTATGTATGCTCTCTGTATAATCGTGCTCTGGACTCACCGAAGTCGACAGCGGAGTTTCAGAGAATTTCTCCTCATAAATTGTTCTGCGACGACCATAGAGGAAATTTTGATCATCGAGAGGTAATCGGGTCGCTCTATCACTGGCCAATAAAGATAGGTATTTATTGGCCACCAGATTTTATTGGTTTGAGCATAAAAAAAACACCTCAAGAAATACAAAAATAGTGGGCCATAAGTGGCCCAGAAGTTATACTGGCGGATTTCTGCCGACTGCCATTCCAATCAGCCAGCGGGTCACCACGCCTCGAGCAACTCGATGGGCGGATTTCTGGCCCGCTCCGTTTTGTAAGGTGGAGTGCCATCGGCTCCCTTGCCGTGTCGTAACTGGCACTTACCCCAGATGCAGTGCCGAGAGGCCCCACTGGATGGTGACACTGTTCCCGACACTATGCAGGTGCCATGAAGGACCTACCTGCCTTCCTGATTCGGCAAAAGTGTTTCTTTCCCCGACTTTTACTTTCATTGTGCTATTTAAAAAAAAAGAGGAAAGCGTGAAATTGTTTTAATTGAATATATGCCTCGGGGAATTATTAAATGCTGAAGTTCACATTTTGTGTACCGCTCACTGGGATCTTTGTTTTTAGTCCTCTCACCTAACCTATGGCCGAAAAAGTCATAGCCTTTAAGGCTAAGGTAACTGAGGCTTAGGCCAAAGCGGCGGATCCACGGGGTGAAGTGTCCGGTACGCAATGTGTCATGTTAAATACAGTAACGGATGGGGCCAGGGAACAGTAGAGTGCTTTTATTCCCTAAAGTCATATGAAAATCCTGTATTACGGTACTCATGAGGTCCTTCTCACTCCCTCAGGGCTTCTCTATTGGAAGCGGAAAAGGAAAGTAGTGGGTCAACTCGGTTCTCCTGGTTCCTGTAAAAAAAAAAACTTTAAAGGTCCATGGGGTCAAGGGCAGGTGGTTTGAAGGTTTCGGCAGGAATTTTCCCGCCAATCGCTTGTTCCAAAGAAAACAATCTGAGGAAAACAAACTTTCTGAGTGATCCTCGTATAATGGGATTATCTTTCTCAGAGTAAGTCCTTGGGATTTGTGGAATTCCATTGCGATAAGCCCAAGTCCTTCAAGGTTGTAAACCGTGCAAACTTTGACGTCCTGATCCAGGCACGCGCAAAATCCACTCTTAATTGCATTTTTGCAACCCTCTGGGAAATTTGCAGGAAAATGGCACCAAAATCAAAATTCTGGGTTTACCCATTTTTTAATTATAGGTCTTCGAAGTTTAGAGGTTGTGGTTTTACCTTACCGCAACTTTTGATCTATTACTCTGGTTGGGGATAAAATTTGAAAAAAAAACATTTGGCTCACGAAGAGACCAAATTCCCTAAAAATCTAAATTTTTGCCACGTTATTCACGGGTGAGTTGACACGGAACGATCTGGTTAGTTTCCGCATTGGGGGGCTCGGTCGGTTCGGCGATATATATAAATGATCATTGAGCAATAAAGATACGTGCCTATTGTGATAGTGATTTATTGACTAATTTACGGGTCGTAAAGAAACATGGTTTTCTCCGAATCGATTTATGGAGCTGGAAAGATTATTCATGACAGATTTTTCCTCCTTGGCTTTTTCTGCTTCTCAGATGCATTCGCTCTTGGTTTCACTCAACAGGCAATTTTTTTTTTACATGGGCATCAGACCTGAGGTTCGTGGGTATGATGATTTCGCTATTTCGCTGTCCATATGAGGGAGATTAATATTTTTCCCAATTCCTTCTGCAAAGAGAGAAAGAAGCAATGATTGCTAAAAAAAATACAAAATGAAGGAAGTGTATCGTCTTTCCAGTGGATTTCGTCAGGCCTTCAGTAATAAGTTCCGCATGGGGCATGCTTCGCTTGACTAAATCGAATTTTTTTTTAGGATTAAAACTTGACCGAAGAGGCTCGATGAGAGAACCTTCTTTCATTGGCACTGGATAGAAGGATGGCTGTTGAAACCTCGATTTAAAAAAAAATGGCTTCATAACCCATACGGAAAGATCATATATGGTTGAAGCATATGATCCTTGTAAGGAATGTTCATATATTAAACATAGTCGGGCAGCATGTATGTTCTGTATTAAATGATTATGTGATTCAAGGGATGGGCTCCTGCATATATGATACATTTAGTTTAAAAATATGGCTTTTATAAAGAACTTTCATATATTGTGAATACATGTTCAGCATGCATGCTTTCATTAAAAAAATGTATTGTTGGAAATGTATACTGTACCATATACATATGGGATACATAATTTGGGCCTTCCCATACATATTTGACAAGTACTACATGTGTCGTACTGGAAAGGTTTCGCTGCTCTTTTCAATGGTGGTTTTAATCCTGCATAATAGCTTGCATGCAATTCTTGATGAAGTAAAGCAGACATAACTTGATTACTTATAGCATGCTTTGAACGGCTCCATGAATTAATATCCAGGGCGCTTATGAAACTATAGGACCTGAAAATAAATATGACAAACTGAGGCTTTAGGCTCCTATAAAATCGGGCCAGTCTTATTATAATTCCCAATATGAAGTGCACATTTTTACGAAAAAATGCGTACTTCGTAATGGGAATCATAACTACAATCTCACGTTCCATATGCGCGGTCCGCGCTGGACGCTGATCACTAGCAAGCGATTGCGCCCTGTTGGAAGCTCAGCACAATTCAATGGAATTTTCATTGTTAGTACGTACAATGTTCGGCCAGCCTACATCGTCCTTGACCATGTGGGTTGCTTTTTTAATTTACTACGGTCTGTACCCTGACGCCCCTAACGCCGTCGTAGTCCCGTGCTTCTGTGTGATACAATAGAGGTCGCATGGTAGATGACGTAATCTCCGGTCATCTTATTGCGAACCGCCAAAACGAACAAGCCTTAGCACGTACTAATGGCAGTGTGACCTCTCCGTCCTCGTTCGTCGCCCGCTATCCAGGATTTGTGCTACTGGATTCAAGTTTCTTCATAAGGACCTATCATATCCTAAGGTGAAGTAAGGGACTTTTTCCTGGAGGTCTAGCTTAAGGTAATTTTATTATCTGTAGGCTTAGGTATGGCGTTGACCTGCATCTTGTTCCCATTCCCTTTTTTCACATGTTGGTCTAATTTCTGGTGTAGGCTAGGCTTGCTGGTATTGTACGTTTAGATACAGAATCATTGGAAGCCTATGAAATAGACTATCTGTCAGCCTAGGGCAAGCTGAGCATTGCCCCATCCACTAAGATATTCAGTCATCCACTAAAGGATGATCTTGATAGCACAGATGATGTCAAGAAACTCCTTGAGTTAGAATGCCAGATTTCATGGAAAAAGAAGTCATAAGTCATATTATGTCTATTTACCACACCTAGAGAAACTGCAGATGGAGTTTGAGACACGATTTGCCGATTTGAGAGAGGATCAGGCGAGCTATGAGCACTTCATTAATCCATTCTCAGTTGCACCAGAGGACTGTGAACCTCATGTACAACTTGAATTAATTGACCTGCAGTGCTCAACAATATTGAAGAACAAGCACAGAGAGTCGACGCTTCGGGAATTTTATCAGTCACTTGATAAGAAGAAGTTGTTCTTTATTTAAATGTGGTACAGCATGAAGTGTCACTCTTTGGGAGTACATTTCTATGTGAACAGACCTTTTCCCTCATGAAGCTCAACAAAAGGCGACTGCGGTAAGCTTTAACCGACGAAAGTCTGCGCGATGTCCTGAAGACAGCGACAAGCAACATGACTCCTGATATCAGAGGCATTGCATCGCAGAAGAAATGCAACGTCTCCAACCACGTGCGGCACGCAGTAAATGAATAAATGTAAACAATTGGCCCTCACAGTCAATTGAGTTGTGCACCCCTGCTCTAACCCAAGAGAAGCTCGGCATCCGTCTTTTCGTGAGCGCAAGAATATCTCTGTATTGCTTCATTGCATAAATATATTGCCTGTCCTAGTCACTAGAGAAACAAAGCGCGCTTCCCTCTCCCTGATCCATCCCAAGAGCGCAATTGAGGAGTTCTCTGAAAAAGGGGCGTATGTGCCCTATGCCCTTTTTCCATTTCCGTGTCCGTGCGCTGCTTTAGGTGAGTAGTCATGGGATAGGGTGGTCAGCAAGTAGGTAACATGCTTATTCAGCAAAGGAGAAGCAGATTTTCCTATGCTCTCACTATGTAGCAGGCCAACTGCCTGGCAGTTTCAAAATGGCTGCCTCCATGAATATTCCATTAGCGGTTGCATGCTGAACGATTTTGGCGGAATTACAGGGTGACCAGAAAGTCCTGTCCACTTTTGTTCCATAATTTTAACTAAATAAATAAAAAAGCCCCAGCAATCTTTTAATGCAGTTGTGCTTCCTGACATTATTGTCTATGTGTGTGAAAAGTTT
>CAJPEV010002877.1:3903-37619 GCA_905338385.1 Darwinula stevensoni | reverse complement strand
AACCGCCAGACTGGACCCGATCGCCAAGGAAGTTTCAAGGGTTTCGCATATTTCTTTGTTTAAAAAAGAAAATTATATTTATTTATTCATTCTTATTCGAGTGAAAGCGGAATGCATCACCTTTCCATTTTAAGTTCAACAAATCTGAAGAACACATGTTGCAGAGAAATGAACTGGGTACATAGGAGAAAACCAGCGAAAGACGACCTGGAAAGAAAATTTGGCCAGCGGAAAAATTGGAGAACTCAGATCGCTAGGGTGGGACTAAGGTAGATTTTTGAACAGAGCATTATGCGATAATGCAGCTTTATTCAGAGAAAATGCATCATAAACCCGGGAAACAAATCTGCATTATCAGATAGTGCTCTGTTCAAACTTTCACCCCATGCCTCAGAAATTTGAGGTAGCAATAAAGTGCTTAACCCTTCGAGACCCGACCCAATGAAACGGCACCTTGACGAAAGTAACGTGAACAAAGCTGGTTCGAAGTACCATCTTATTCACTATACCATTTCAGTCTCGGTCTCAGAGTCAAAGCCATGGGCGTGTCTTTTTCTCCAGCCGTTAGCAGCTGCTAGGCGAAAAAAAACGCGTTGGCTAGGCACGACCACGTCATTGAATGGCGTCACAGCAAGCAGCTGGCAGCGGAACAAAGTGAACTATGAGAGCGCTGAGGAGCTCAGCCATAGCATGACGTCATGGGATGCTGGAGGTCTCAGCAGAGCCGCTAGGAAAAAAGACACGTCCCAGGTCTTGGGCTGTGACGTCATTTGCTGCCCAGACGAAATCGGGAATCCGATTGGTGGAGGCATCGTCAAGGAAAGATTCTCGTTTGTCCTGTCGCCTCAGTCCGACGGGGACATCCATCGCCTGCGGGTGTGTCGGCTCCCGGAAAACTTGCTTTTGTTCTGCGACTCGAATGAGATCGCCTCGGGTCGTCCTCTGCGTCGCAGGTTTCTTCAAGGCTGCATTCGCATCAGATCGAATCGAATTTCAAAGTCATTTTTTTTATTTAAAAAAAATGCAATCAAAGAATTGAAATGATTGAATTTCCGTTTGCGGGCTCGTTTCAGCTTTTGCGGATTTCCGTGCCTGCAGGAAACGGAGGTGGGTTCAACCCGGTTCATTCAAGTCAAAATGCAGTATTGTTAAAACCATTTTTCAATGGCTTAACCTTTCCTCAACCCCTCGACCTCCCCCCCCCAATTCCCTTTCCTCTACGAAACTCACTAACGTTAGGCCTAGTCCTAACCGACGGACTGCCTTCGGGTCAGGCCTAGGCCTACCTTTTTTCGTTCAAAAGAAACGCAATCCTCCACTTACTGGGCCAAATAGGCCTGAGGATTAATCTCCAGTCTTCCAGACATCTCGTCGAGGACGTGGAACGTTAAACCGATTAGAAGTCTGTTTCGAGTTTCATGAACCATTTAGTGCGGATGAGGAACGTTAGGCCCATCAAAAGTTCCTCGAGCCGTCTCCACGAGTCCTGAGGAGAAAATGGAAGCCAGGGAATACAACCCGGGCGCCATTCTGTCAATTATCCACGGATGTCCGATTGCGATATCTCCTCATCCCGCCAAATCGATCTGCCGCTGTTAGCCACCATTTCGATCTCGGCTCATCTCATGAACCCGACACAAATTATATAATATATTGAAAAAGCAACAGATCCAGACGAAGATACTAAGGCCGAAGAAGTCTTGGATCTGGCATGACTAAGGCGCGATATCCGGCAACACTGGAGGACGTGACGTTCCCATCACGGTATGGACCTAAATTAAGGGCATCTGATTTAATTATTATTATTATTGGGAAATGGTGTACTGGAAGCAACAAAAAGGACACTTTTTGTCGCCTGCAAGTTAATATCTATCGTTTGATAGGTCTCTTTCCTCCAAGAAATTCCCAGGAGGAAGAATAAATAAATAAATAAATAATAATAATAATACAGGAAATAAATTGTCATATCCGAAAAATGAGATTCAGTGATCTCCACAACCACGGGGAATTGAATCTTCAAACTTGCTGGAACGATTCTGCGTTGAGAGAGGAAGAAACATGCCAAATCTCGTTCCCGTCGATGCTCGCAGTGAGGGATACGAGCCGGTCGAATTTTGTCGGCGGTTGAAGAAAGGTAATTTGATGGAAACGACTGGGAAGGATGGAGTGACTCTCGACCGGTTTCCATCCCGAGATCGAATCGGAGTCGGATGAGTGGTCGGATTCTCTTTGATGCACGAAAAAAGGGCCGATGAATGCGCTGCCGAATTTAGCAAAAACTTTTTCCTGCGGAAGCTTTGTTAATTAATTAATTAACATGAATCCATGACTAGAATCCTCCAAATGACCTTGAGCGGTTGAATCGCCCAAGGTCATTTGGCTCGAGTCGCCGTGACTTGAAAGACGGAAGAAATTGAAGGAATGGGCGTGGATGGCGTGACGCGTTCGTACGTGAGGACGATTTCTTTGGGATGGACAATTTTCCTTGGAAATGGACGTTCGACTTTTTTTTTTCTACGTCTTCGCGGACGAAACCGGTTCCTCGGCTTCGCTCGGCCCTCGCTAGATGTCTCTGGGGTCTGAGGCTTCCACGAGAGAAAACGGAAAGAATTTATCATCGTGAGAAGTCCGTTTGATCGGCGAGTGAGGGAGAATTCATTTCGCATTCACAGACTTCTGGGATCTTTTTTTTTTTTTAAGTCGGGCATCGACTCATGAACGGACTCATGAATGGAAAATGAGTTTATTTGGAGAGAAAGGTCACATCCTGAGGAATTGGAATTTTCTCTGTTTCGTTTTGTCAAAACAATTAGGGTTCTCTCTTCCGCGAAGGGAAAATCTATGCAATTTACCGTTAGCGTGCACGCTCTGGTGGCTGCGTATTGTCTCGTTTTGAACCGGGGCGTGACACGAGCGGCATTCCCCTCGTGACATGTCCCATTTTGGGACATGTCACAATGGGACGTGTCCCAGGGATACGAGGAAGGATGCGCGTTTCCCGGGGGCTATATCGGAAGGGAAATCCCCTCCGAGGCATTTCCTCTTTAATTAGAGGTCAATGCGCGTCATCAGCTAGAGAGAGAGAGAGAGAGAGAGAGAGGAAAGCTGTTTCGTCATAGGGTGACCTTGCGAGGAGCCACCCAGGGATCCTTCCGGACGGAGTGAGCGCCTCCAGGGCCTTCGCAAACCGGTCTGCCTCCGTCCTCCTCTCTCTGCGTCTCCGACTCCTCAGAGTGCGTCCTTCCTCCGCGTCTGCTGCATTCCTTCTGCTCCCGTGCTGTGAGGGGTGACCATGGAGGAGAGTTCGTTTCGGTGGGTTCGCGAGGCGAGGTGGTGAGGGGGATCGTCGTTGAGGGGGAGCTTCATGAGAGGGAGTTCTCCTTTACGGGATTCTTTGGTGTGGGGGTGTGAGAAATGAGCATCGTCGATCGAGTCGATTTTCAGTGTTGATAGTGAAACTTCGCGTGGATTTCCGCTCGCAGGAACGGGGATGGGCACGGAGTCACGCAATCGCTCTCGTTCCAGTCCGTGCCGGCGCGTGTTTCATGCTGAAGGTCAGAACGGAAAGTATCGTGCTCGTAATTAGCCCCGTCTCGCGTGTACGGCCGTCCAGTGATGGCGGTGGTGTCGAGTCGAACGGGTGGTTGGCGAGTGCTCGTTGGGGTTCTTCGGGGGCTTTCCTGTTTTTTCAACACGCGTTTCGGAAACGTCTTATTTTATTCCGTGAATTCTGAGATCTTAGAAAAGGAACTGAACTTGCAATTTAGTTGTTTTATTCAATTTATCGAATTTTTCTTAAATGCGAAAATCCTATTTCTCTCTCCACAGAAAGGCGATGTTCCGAGTGTTCATCCTCGCCTTCCTCTTCTCCCTCCTGACGGAGGGGAACGGGATCACCTTCCCCTTCCTCCAGAACCTGGTGCCCCGCCTCGGGACCGACTCAGAGTTCTTTCCCCCCCGTCCCCCCATCCCCGGCTCCGACTCCGACATCCGCCCCCCTCTTCGCATCTCCAACATCCTTTCATCCCGCCGCCAGTCCTCCAACCCCCAGTCCTCTAACCCCCAGTCCTCCAACCCCCAATCCTCCAATCCCCAGTCCTCCGACCCCCAGTCCTCCCGCCCTCAGTCCTCCAACCCCCCCGTCATCCAGATCACGGAGAGCGCCCCCTTCGACCTCCACGAGTCCATGACCCAGCTCGGCCTCGACATCGTGCAGGTCCTCACCACCGGCGAGAAGCTACGCCAATGCGTTCGCGGCGACCGCAAGGGAAAGCTCCCCGCCGACTCCACCGGCAACGTCCTCATCTCTCCCTTGAGCATATCCTCCGCCCTCTCCATGCTCTGGCTCGGAGCGGAAGGGGACACGGGCAAAGAAATCAAGGCTGCTCTCAGGTATCTTCCCGATCCCTTTTTATTCGGTTTTCGTAGGAGAATCGCGATTCCGAGAACTTTCGGGGGAGAACTCGTGACTTCACCGTTTTACAAAGGAATTGAGGATGTAAACACACCCGAGTTGAAGTGCGCCGTTCTGCGTTGTGGACTGTGGTCACGAATCGCGATGGGTTTGTTTACAGCCGCGTGACGTCACGCTTCCGGAGTCACACGGATCGCGTCGTTCCGTTTTCCGTCGAGTCGGTAAGAATTGCAAGTCTCCGTGGGTTCGACTCGTTCACGGGCCATTTCGCGATTTGCATGGCCGATTTTAGGCATATTGTAGCTTCCGTCAAGCGGAAATGCAGCCGGCAATGTCGCTGGAATGGGCGCAACGCTGATAACACGAAGGCTTCCGCTTCGAAAAGATATTCGTTGGAAAAGGGTTCTTTTTCCTCCTCGGAGGAAGAGGAAGCGGGGCGGAAAAGCCGACAAAGGTCAGCGAAATCGTGAAGAATTTTAAGGAAATAGAGAGATATGGTATTCGGGGCGCAGTTATGAAATGCATTGAGAAAAAAAAGGACTGCCGATTGATATGCATTTTTTTTTTCGATTCGCGGCTGCGGCGGTCTAGCAAAAAAAAAAAAAACTCTTGGGGATCAGCATCTTCAGCTACGCATGTCTTGGAGCGAAACAAAATAAAGGGGAAAAAAGTGAATCCCTCATAAGGAGACGGCGATTTCCCATGGGGAATCCCCTCAAGGAATTCTCTCCGGCAACTGGCTTCAATTAATTTTTTCACTATTTAATAGAACAATGGAAAAAGTACCTCAATGGCTTGTAGGTGTATGAAACTTGAAAATGGTGGAATTCCAGCTATTATTTTACTTTAAAAAGGAAGAATCAGCTTGTTTTCATGAAATGGCAGTGAAACCGAAAAGCAAATTGAAAATATTCTTGTTTTTAGGAACATCAACAATTGCAAAAATGTTATTGCAACATATGGGGACAAAAAGTGATGACAATTTCTGAATAGAGTTCCAGCTTAGGTAAAGATCTGCCATTCCACTAGCCAGTACTTCTAGTACTTCTAGAATTAAATCCGTCGCATTGTAACCAACTAACATAAAATCTATAGCTGTGATTCCTACGTGATTAGCTTCGGACAGTTGGACTGTGTCCTCGATTGTTCGTATGGAAGCTTCGCGTGGAGATAATGAGAGTATGAAGTTGTGGATGCCAGATTTGGCATTTCACGAGTACGCCTGGCAACTCTGTATACGCTGATACGAGCAGCTGCTCTCTCCCATTGTGTACTATGCATCCGTCATCTGCAAGGGCAAGAAGGGAAGTGGAGGTTTTCTTCGTAGACTAGCACCCCGACCCAGGCGTGTGGCTGCACATGCGCAGTGAGTCGAGTTGTCCAGTTGCTATAAAACTAGGGACGGAGAGAATGAAAAATTGGAGTGCCAACCCAGGGGCATATATGCCATTCATCTGGCCACTACACATTTCTGGAATTATCACCCTTCGTTGGGTATCAACCATCAAACTTTGAAAGCAAAAGCTGTTAGTCCTAAGTCGTAGGCCTTCGTGATTAGAAACGATGAACTCGACCATGTCATTGATGGTTCGCGCGTAATTGTCGTGTAGAAATGGGATGCGAGTATGGAGCATAGGATGTCAAATGTGGCAAATTCACGAATTCGGGCAGCAACCCTCTTCACGGTGGCAGGAAGAGCCACTCTCTCCCATTATCAACTATGCTTCCATCATCCGCGAATGTCGGAAGGGAAGTGAAGGGTTTATTCCAAGGCTGGCACCCCGACCCAGGCTGAAAGCTGCACATGCGCACTGAGTCGAGTTGCCGGGTTGCTATGGATACTGTGGACAGGCGTAATGAAAAAGGAAGTTTAAAGAAAGTAACAATCCGATCGCAATACCTACATTTTCCTATGGTACCTATGGGAATGCCAGATTCAAATGCCGTTCAATGCCATTAAACACCTCTTTGTGTCTCCAGATACCCCGCAAACGAGGATGAAAGGAACATCCACGACGCGTACAACCGGAACCTGACCGCGCTCCTCCGCCCCGACCGAGGAGTGACACTCAACTACTCAAACACGCTCTTCGGGAACATCGGGCTCAGCGTGATTCTCTACTACTACGAGGACGTGCAGACCTATTACAAGTCCACCATCAGGGGTGTGGATTTCAAGAATCCCGTGAAGGCGAGGGAGCACATCAACCGGTGGGTCGGGAACCAGACGGACGGAAGGATCAAGGACATCCTCAGTCAACCGCCGAGTCCGGACACGAATCTGATGATCGCCAATGCCATTTATTTCAAGGGGAACTGGGCTTATCCCTTCCCCGAGAAGGACACGCAGATCGACACCTTCACCGTGAGTCCGAACGAAGTCCTCCGGGTCCCGATCATGAATAACGTGATGGAGATTCCCTTCGCCCGAGACGATAAACTGGGCGTGAGCGTGATCGCCCTGCCGTACGACAAGTTCGAGATGAGCCTCTACATCCTTCTTCCCTTCGATCAAGGCGTGAGGGGTTTGCAGGAGCTAGAGTCTCGACTGGACGCGAGGAGTCTGGACACCTTGGTCCGGTCGATGAACGTGAGCACGGTCACCGTCGCGATGCCGCGGTTCTCGATGGAATACAAGACGGATCTTCGATCCGTTTTGGGGGCGTTGGGCGTGTGCGACTTATTTTCGCCCGCCTCGGCCGACCTACGCGACATCGCGGTGAACGAGACGCTGTACGTGGACGAGGTCCTGCATCAGGCGAACGTGGAGGTGAACGAGAAGGGGACGGTGGCGGCCGCCGCGACCATCGCCGGGGTTTCGAGGACTTTCCGCAGCTTCCGCGTGGATCGGCCTTTCATCTTCTTCATCAAGGATAATCCGACCGGGCTCCCCCTCTTCTGGGGTCGGGTCATTCGACCCCAGACCTCCTAGGTCGACGGAGTTCATTCGACCGTGACGCACACCGGTGTCGACATGAAGAAAAACTTTTTAAATATTTGCTGAATATTTTGCTTTGCGTGGTGCTCTGTGTGATGAATTATCTTATCATCTATTCGTGTCTTCATGCTTTCACAACAAGATGAGTCATAGAATCGCGTTGCGTTTTATTTCAATTGTACTCGACTCGGAATAAATAATGCATGATCACCGAATCTTGATGATGGCGAAGGAGCTGACGACCGACGGCCGAGGCCTGCCGCACTGGAGGACGCGACACTGATAGACTCCTCCGGATCCGGACGTTTCCGCGTCCCGGATGACCAGGTCGCTCCGACCTCCGTCGAGGGTCACCTGGAACCTGTCGGCCTGTCCCGGTCGCACCGTCGAGTCCTCCGAGATCACCGTGGACAACTCGGGGTGCATCATGTTGGGGATGAACACCCAGCGCAGCACCTGGGGAGAGAAAGTTCAGCGTGACGCAGCGGAACCCGGTTTTAATTGCGGCCGGTGACGTGACGTGACGTCGTCGTTACGCGAGTCGTACGACTGCATCCGGTTTCGTCGACTTTTTCAAGGGCGTCCTGCAAAATTACTCGTATTTTTCCTGCAGAAATGACTCGGTTGAATTTCTGATTTTCAAGGACGAACGCTGTTGAATTCATTTAGCTCATATAAATTTTATATTTAAATTACGTTATACTAAGAATCATAAGAAATGCAACATTTCCTTGAAATTTGGGAGAGGATGGGATGGTTGAACTGGCGTTAAACATATAGGGCAGAAAGTACTCTTTGCTGTCTATATTTTATTTTAATAGTCCTTGATGAACATGCAAGGAAATTCGAATGCGAAAATCTGTGACAATCGTTTTCATAAACAATTCTTTAAAAAAAAATGGTGAAGACTTGAATTCCAATGAGGGACTTTTTGCAAGGAAAAATAAACAGGAGAAATTATTCACTTTGCTTAGATTGCAGCTTTTGGATGAATAAAAATCAATTGAAAATTACAGAGTTAAAATCTTTTAAATTGCCGAGCGGAAACCGACCCCTTCGATGCAGTCCGGAACGAAGCATTCCAACTTGACGCTGTTCCTCCCGGGCGAGACGTAGATCTCCTTGGACGTGACCTCGGTCGCGGCGTCGGGCGTGAGCACGGATGAGCCTCCATCTTCATCCCTCGGCGCAAAGTAGGCCTCGTCGGGTTCGATCGGGAAGGGTAGAGCCGCGGATTCAGCGGGCTCTTGGTCTCCGAAGAAGAGGGGGATGGGGATGATGGACCGGTCGGTGGACGGGAGGGGTCCGCTTTCGCCATTGTCTTCCTGGCCCTGACCTCCATCGGCCCAACGGGTCGGGATGCTTTCCTCTTTGTCTCCGGTGGACGTGAATGGAGCCGCTTGGTCGCGTTTGGAGTCGGTCGTCGTTTCTCCCACCACTTCCAGGGATATCGGGGTCAGACCGGATTGGGGTCTCTTCTTTTCTGGGATTTTCGTCCAGGTTCGCCTGAATTCGTCGCGGGTCGCGGGGAAGGGTTCGTCGAGAGGAATGCTTTCTCCGTTTCCATCCGGGATTTGATTCCGAGAGAATAACCGGACCTGTTCGAAGTAAGTCGGGTCTCGGTCGTCTTGGACATCGAGAGGAATTTGCTCCTGCCCGTCGAAGAACGGGCCCTGGGTGTCTTCCGGGTGAGGTCTGTAGTTATTTTGGGCGTCGACGTGGTTCTTCTGGCGAGAATCCAGGGTTTCGGGCGTATTTTCTCGTCGAAAGGGAACGTGAGGGGGTCGTTGGAAGGTGTGAGGGGAATAGAAAGTCTGGGGTGAGTCGTTTTCGTTATGGGGTCGAGAATGCAAAGTGCGAATGTCGATGACCTGACCAAAGGTGTACCGGTTGGGAGGGCTTTGAGGCGAAATCACCTGCTTCTGAGGATTTGAGGGGAAGTTGTCTCGGTCATGAGGTTCGGGTGAGGTGTCCTGGGCGTAAGGAGCTTGGGGCGAGGTACCCTGGAGATGAGAAACTTGGGGTGAGGCTCCCTGGGGATTAGGAACTCGGGGCGGGGCACCCTGAGCGTATGGAGCTTGGGGCGAGGCACCCTGGGCGTAAGCAGCTTGGAGCGAGACACCCTGGGAATAAGGAGCTTGAGGAGAGGCACCCTGGGAATAAGGAACTTGAAGCGAGGCACCCAGGGAATTAGGAATTTGGGGAGAGGCACCCTGGGCATATGGAACTTGAGGCGAGCCACCCTGGGCGTAAGGAGCTTGGGGCGAGCCACCCTGGGCGTAAGGAGCTTGGGGTGAGACACCCTGGGAAGAAGGAGCTTGGGGAAAGGCACCCTGGACATAAATAACTTGGGGAGAGGCACCCTGGGAATAAGGAACTTGGAAAACGGTACCCTCGGAATAAGGAACTTGGAAAACAGTACCCTGGGCAAGAGGAACTTGAGGCGAGACACCCTGGGCATAAGGAGCTTGGGGTGAGACACCCTGGGAAGAAGGAGCTTGGGGACTGGCACCCTCGGCATACGGAACTTGAGGCGAGACACCCTGGGCATAAGGAGCTTGGGGTGAGACACCCTGGGCATACGGAACTTGAGGCGAGGCACCCTGGGAATTAGGAGCTTGGGGAGAGGCACCCTGGGAATAAGGAGATTGGGGTGAGGTATCCAGGGCATGAGGAACTTGAGGTGAGGAATTTTGAGCGTAAGGAATTTGGGGCGAGGCACCCAGGGAATAAGGAGTTTGGAGCGAGGAATCTTGGGCATGAGGATTTGAGCCGAACGCGTCTTCGTCGTAAGTTTCGACCGTCGCGTCCTGATCGTACGGGCTCTGTTGGAAGTCGACCCATTCGTCGCGTCCGAAAGCGTCCCGGTCGACGTCCAGTTGACGGTACCTGTCCCGGTCGCGATCGACGAAGGCGGCGAAGTCTTCCTGTCCCTCTGGGACTTCGTAGGCGCCGTGCAGTGCGGTTTTCACCCGGTCGTAGGGGATCGACACGTACCGATTCCCATCGTCGTACGGGCTCTCGTGGAAGTCTTCGGACGGCTGGACGTCGCCGTACGAGCCTTGCGGTCCGCCCTCGTAGGAGTCGGACGGAGAAATTCCATCGTCGTCGGAGAACGAAAGAGACTCGAGGAAGTCGTCACTCGGGACGTCGGAAGTCGCATCGTCCGGACTTCGGCCGTCGGTCGGCCACAGCACCCGACCCGTATAACCGGGATCCGGTAGAGACCGCGATCGATCCCGTTGCACGATCCGCGACTCGGGCCGAGCATCGCCGACCCCCCGCCAGACCCACGGGTGAACCCAGAGGCCGTGAACGCGGCCGGACGCGTCGGGGACGAGGAGGAGCGTGAGGAGCGGGAGGAGCGCGAGGAGGAGCGACTGAGGAGCCATCGGGCGATGACCGCATGCGGGTGCAGGTGACGATCAAGGTCTGGGGTTTATGTCTCGCGGGGGTGCATGCTGCGGGCTTAATCTGGAAAAGGGGAAATGGCATGCAATTAAGCATACGGCTGCAGGAATTATATTATTAATCACATCGCCTTGGGTCAATTATTTTATTTTCTCCAGGACCTCATCACTCGTGGGGATAAATTTAGAATAAAGGTTGAACGAAACTACGTGTGTCGATATGAGAAATCCGTTTCCCGCAAGTTTTTGCAATAAAATTTGGCGACAATGCGTCCATGATGCCGGGATGCAGATTTCATTTTCAACGAATGGAACTGTTCTGTTCTGGAACTGTTGAGAACGTTCCAGAAGATTATGATTTCGTAATTACTGATAAAAAATTCCAAAAAATTCAACATTAAAAAAAAACTCGGCAAAAAAAATGCTTTCTGGGACCATGCGTCCTGACGGCAGGACGAGCAAAAATGGTCGTCAACGCGTTAATGATGGAGAGACGACTCCAGCCGTCAGGAAAAGAAATGGCAAAAAATTGCAGAAATGGCAAAAAATGGAGAATTTCCAATCGGTGTCGATGGTTGCCGATCGGGTCGTTTCAAATGCGGAACGTTTCTGCGGACGTCGCGGGTAGACCGTCTCACATTAGGAATTTCTCTGATGAATTAAAATTTCGATGAAAATTTGAAGAGTCTCGACGTCACGCGATGAAAGCTCCTCGGGGTTGCTTCCGACACGAATGAAACATCTGGAATGGAAATGCCGCTTCGCCGAGACTCCGTTTCCCCATTTAATGAATAGGGGGATGTTTCCACCAGAAAGGTAAGACAAGAAAGCACGAGACAGGGCACGAGATGGAGCACGAGACAGGGCACGAGATGGAGCACGAGACAGGGCACGAGATGGAGCACGAGACACGTGCAAGAGCGCCCACGCGCCCCGCTGTGACAAGCGGCCCCGACCTCAACGAACTGAGCAACATCTCGAAACGAAAGAGACTCAGACGCCGCAAGGGAGGACGGGAAGACCACACGTTACAGAGGATGACCGCTCGTTACAGAGGAGGATGACCACGCGTTACAGAGGAGGAGGGCGGGAAGACACTCGCCGGGACGGACGACGCTCGGCGGACTGACGTCCACTCGCCGCCGACGGGGCATGCGATCCCGGGTGGGTCGGGGCGAGTGAAAGTCAGCCGAAGCCTCCTTCGGAGAAATGAAGACTCAGCGCCTCCTTTCCCTTTCGCTTCCTCCGTCCTCGAAGGCGGGTTTCCCATCCTCGAAGGCGGGTTTCCCATCCTCGATGCCGGATCCGCGAAGGTGCGGTCGCCGTTCCGTTTCCGGCTGCGTTACGTCACGGTCGCGACGATGCGTCGCGACCGCTTTCGGTTTCTTATCGAAACCCACGCGATTATTATTATTACCAACTTCTTATAGCATATAATAGTTATAACACAATGGTAAAAAAAAATTATCATGCAACTATAGTTGTATAGGACAAAGTTCGTTACCACATAGAACAAATTCTGGAGGCTTAACCATAAAAGATGAAAATTTACCGGACGAACACGCGAAAACTTTCCCGCCCGCTAACCTCCGCCGATCGAAATTTCGCGGGAGGCTCCACTAAAATCGCTGCGATCCCACCGGGAGGAAGGAGCGAATGCACGAACCGAGACGAATTTTGTTTCCTCGTTAGGACCGGACCTCCCGGGGAGAAATTTGGCCTGTCGATGTTTAAAAAAATCTGTTTAAAAAAAAAAAAGCGAATTCAAAAGAAGTTTTTTTTTTTCTGACACCTTGCAAAATATAAACTTTGCACTTTTCCTAATTAAGTCTCCAGAATTTTTTTTTACTGCAATATATTATATTATTATTTATAATATTATATTATTATTTATAATATTATATTTATTACCTTTAATATATTGCTATTTATTTATTATATTATATTATCATAATATAATATAATAAAAAAAGGAGGGGAATTCTCACGTCGATGGAGGCCCACCTGCAAATTACAGCACCGCGGGTCACACTCGACTCGGTGCCAATTTTCATCCTGCAAAAAAAAAAAAAAAAAAAAAAAAAAAAANAAAAAAAAAAAAAAGTCTCTGAGATTGGGAGATTATTGGGTCGTGGGGGGGAGGGGGGAAGGTGCGGGGGATGGCCTTTCCCTTTTCCAGATTTTTCAGATTGCTTTTCTGCTCTCGACTCGGAAGAGAATATATAAATATTCGGAACAATTTTCCGATTTATTTATATATTCTAAATAATAATAATGAAATTCTGATTGACGGGATAACCGAAAAACTTGGTGAGAAATATCCGGGATTTGGATGCGCCGGTCGCGAGGGGTAAGCATGGGGGAGCCGGAGGCAAGCGACCAGAATGCCAGGTGAATGCCAGGTGAATGCCAGGTGGCTGCAAGGTGGCTGGAAGGTGCGGGTGCCATCAAAGCACGCAGGGGGGAAAAAAGGCGTGGGACGAGAGGCGTCGAGTGGGGGTCGTCACGATGAGTCGGTGCTTTTTGGTGCTTCTGGGTCTTTTTGTTTTGGCCAGCCCGGATTCTCTTCCTCGGGTGGCCAAGAAGTATCTGCCGAGGCAATTCGGGTCTGAGTTTCCGTTTTTTTTCTTCGCCTTTAAAAGTTTTATGTTTTCGTGGGGGAAGGTTCGATAGATAAATAAATGAGGTTCGATCGATGGGAATAATTCCCTGGTCGATGGGAATTATTCCCTGGTCGATGGGAATTATTCCCTGGACGATGGGAATTATTCCCTGGTCGATGGGAATTATTCCCTGGTCGATGGGAATTATTCCCTGGACGATGGGAATTATTCCCTGGACGATGGGAATTATTCCCTGGTCGATGGGAATTATTCCCATTACTGGGGGCAGATATTGGGAATATGGGGATTCACTTTAGATCGCATGTGTTCAGGCCGCAGGGACTGGGCGACCGCGGATTCGGGTCGCAGGGACTGGGCGACCGCGGGTTTGGGCCGCAGGGACTGTTTCCATCCGGTGGATTCGGCGGCTTCCCTCAGATACCGGCTGTCCCGCCTCAGATACCGGCTGTCCCGTTCCCTCCATCGTCATATGGGTCCGAGACCGTCGTCTCCATCGATCACGTGGAACTCACGTGTCACGTCAAGTCCCTCGGCGGGAATCCCGTGAGTATTTTTTTTTTCCCCTCAGAAAAGGTCTCGAGACGATCCAGTCCGAATGATTTTCGCTTCGACCCGATTTCCCTCGAGGTGATCCGCTGGCTGAAGCTGCACTCGCCGCACTGGCCCTCCGTCTCCCCCGGCGCCCACACGGTCATCGCGACGGGGAGTCACGTGACCTTCGACCCCGGCCATTACACGGTCCGCCTCACGTCCTACGGCTCCTACCTCGTCTCCCACCTCGTCGTCACCCAGTTGAACCCTCAGCAGCACCTCGGGGCGTACCGGTGCCAGTCCTCGTCGGGGTACTTCGCCCAGTCCCCGTCGGGGTACTTCCCCCAGTCCCCGTCGGGGTACTTCCCCGAGTCCCCGTCGGGGGATGCCGTGGTGCTCGACAAACTCCCGGTTTCTCGGTTGCCGGCGCTTTATGGCTTCTCTGGCGGGTTCGGAAGGTCGACCGGGACGGATATCGAAGCCGGTGACCCACACTCTGATGGCCCACACTCTGGTGACTCACTCTCTGATGGCCCACTCTCTGATGACCAGCACCTCACCTTTGTCGACCCACACGTAAACTTTGATGACCCACGCAACGACTCATTGGGACAAGTCGAGTGGAAAAATCTAGTCTGATGAATTTTAATTTTTCACTCATTTATTTACTCATTTATTTACTCATTTATTTACTCATTTATTTACTCATTCCTTTCGAATGTATTTTGTTGCAAATTTTAATCGTTCTTGCGAATAAAGCACGTCACAATGCGATCTTGCCGATATTCCTTTAAAACAATTTTGCCCTTTAAATCAATTTTGCTCTTTAAATCAATTTTGCCCTTTAAATCAATTTTGCTCTTTAAATCAATTTTGCCCTTTAAATCAATTTTGCCCTTTAAAACAATTTTGTCCTCGAATCTTCCGGAAGGCCGCCATGTTTCCCTCCCGTCAACGAGGATTCGGGTTTTCACTTTTGCCTCATTAGAAATTAATTAAATTAAGTCTCATTTTGCATTTATATTTATTTTTACTTCAACCAGTGGAATTTAGCCTAAGTTGTATCCGAATAATAAATGAATAAATAAATAATTGTACATCTGGCTCCTCGCCGACGGACAGCGACGGCACCGAAGCCGGATTTTTTTTTACCATTTTGCACCATGGATTTGCACCTTTTTTTTTTGGCACTCACCGAAGAGGCACCTCCGACCTCCCCCAGGCACCTCCGAGCACCCGTGAACACCCAAGAGCACCTCTGAGCCTCTGGGGAGGTGCACGGGGCGATTCAAGGATGATAAAATTTCACAGATACGCTGAAAAGAATTAAATATATTTATATTAAACTTATAATTGTACTATATGCGAGCTCGAAAGCGTCCACAAAAAAAAAATTAAATACAATGAGTATTATATTTGTCTTACAAGTAAATTCAAAAATGATCTGCGGCGACATCCGGCCACGTCGTTCGTCCGTGAATTATTCAGGGTTGCCAAAAATGAATATTCAGTGAGGCTGTTGTGACATGCGCTAACCGCTGACTTAACCGCCGAGGATTTCGCGAGCGAAACAGATCGGAATAACTCGCAATCGACTGAGGGAAAATTGCGTCGGTCGGCGGTGTTGCACCGTCGGCGCCATCGGCCAACGGCAGGGTTGCAAGCCGGACGATACCTGCCACTTTAAGGCCACTGATGAATATTCAACGGACCACAATCGACACCGGCCGATGGCGCAGCCCTAATCGAGAGTGAGACGCGCTGATTTTCGTGCAAATTGAAATCGGCGGGGATCGGCGGGGATCGGCGAGGATCGGCGGGGATCGGCGGCGGGCGAGTTGAATCGGCCGTTGATTGCAGATGACTTGGTGCGTTACAGATTGCATGTTGCGTTACAGGGGTCGCGCAAGGCGATGGCGAGCGCGGCTGCTGAGAATCTGAGAAGTTCCAGCTTCGACGTCCTCTCGGGAACTGCGCGGACGAGGTGGGTTCTCGGTTCGACGCCTCAAACATCCGGGGAGAAAAAATTTTTTTTTTTAAGTTTCAGTAAATTAGAACATTTTTTAATGTAAACCTTTGAAGGGCGAACAGCTGACGAGGAAAATAAAAAAAAGCGTGGGAATTTCGGAGATGTTTCTGTCAGAATTTTCTCACGGTTTTTTTTTTCTTGTTTTGCTCCGGTTGCACGGCAGCACGTATGAATTTCGCATGAATTTGGCGCTCGGGTGTCACTTTGATTGCACGTAATAAGGGGGTTGCATGTGCATCTGCCTGTCCCGATCGCGCCTATCTGTCCCGAT
This sequence comes from Darwinula stevensoni, assembly GCA_905338385.1. Lineage (NCBI taxonomy): Eukaryota > Metazoa > Arthropoda > Ostracoda > Podocopida > Darwinulidae > Darwinula > Darwinula stevensoni. The sequence continues at coordinate 21,402 of CAJPEV010002877.1, read as the reverse complement.
CGCGCCTACCCGTCCCGATTGCGACTGCCTGTCCCGATCGACACGGATAATAAATGCGGATCGGTCGGGATAAAGCCGCCTTCGAAGGTGGATCCGGCCGCAGTCGAAGAAGATGGAGTGGAAGGGATTCGCGGACGCGAGGAAGGGCTCGCAGGACGCGAGGAAGGGATTCGCGGACGCGAGGAAGGCCCCGCCGGACGCGAGGAACGCCCAGAAGTTCCAGCTCGGGATGCGAGGCGTCTGCTACCTGGCTCAGCTCAGCGCGAGTTTTCCCTTCTCCAACGTCGGAGGGGCGAGGGAGCTCGGCTTTTCCTTCCTGTCTTGGAGGATGCTGTGGGGTGCCCTCGTGCTCGCTGCCGTCTTTTAAGCAAGGAGACCCGATCGCTTTTGTTTGTCTCTTCACTTGATTATCGCTTAGAGTTGAAGTTAGCCCTTCACGAGAAGCGGAACAATTTCCACTGAATGTTACTTCAGCGAGTTTTAAATTTGTAATGAAATTTGAAATGCAACGCCTTCGAGCCCCGGTTTCGCTCTTCGTTTCCAAACTGAATTCCAATTTAATCGTTTACGTCGGTCTCGTCCGCGGAGAGACGGGAAAGCGGAAACAAAAAACGGTCGGAACATCGTTTTATGGAAATTGCCCATGGAGCCCGAATTGCCCATGGAGCCCGAATTGCCCACGGAGCCCGAATTGCCCACGGAGCACCTTCACAATTTAGGCTTTTGAGTGCTTCGTCGCAAAGGAAAGCGGAAAAAAAGTATCTCGCCGAGTAATCGCGACCGAATTCGCACCCGGATCTTAAGCGACGCATGACTTTCTCCTGCAGAAACGTGACGTCATCACTTAATGAAATCCGCTTGAGAGAAATCCGAGAGAACAGCAGAGACCGCAACTTCTCTAATAACTAATACGTAATATGCAAAACACCGGCTTAATTAATTAAATTCAGGAAGAAGCCGGGAATTCAACGATCCCCCTTTTATTTAAATTATATAATTATTATTTAGTTTTTTTTTCTCAGACCGACGCGAATCCGAAATCGTTTGGAACTAAACGAGTCGATTCCAACCATTTACATTGCATTTATTTTGCATTAATTTCCCTCGCGCACATTTATTCAAATACCCTCGCGATGCCGAGATGCGAAATGAGGCTAAATCTCGCAACGCTAACTTTCACCTCCGGGTCGAGACGACTGCGGCCCCCCCGGGGGGCTGACGACACTCCCTGTTGCGACACGTTGCGACACATTGCGACGAAAACGCAATTGTTTTATGTACCGTACCAAGACGGTATGGAATTCAGACTTTTTATATGCAATCTGCACGCAAATCAAGAGATTGTTCCGCTCGTTCTTTTTCCGGTCGACATTTTTGCACTTTAGCAGAAATCTGCAAGTGAACGGATTAATTTTTGCACTAGGCGTGAAAATCACATTATTTCTTGTAACGGTGATCTCCACGATAAAATCCATTTCGCAATTGATGTTGTGATGTTTATGCTGATCGTTGATGTTGTGATCGGTTGCCGTGCAAAATTTAGGGAAAGCTGCAAATTGGCACAATTCCTGTCGTCTGCACTTTTCAACGCGTAGGGAACGCTTTATTTGATGGTGATTTGGCGATTTTCTGAGTGCAAGGTGAATGCAAGATCTCCCACTGAGTGCTAATTTGCATAATGTGACACCTCTGTAAGATCTTGGATTGTCACGGTGACGGATTCGGATTCCAAGTGCAATAAAGTGACGGATTCCAAGTCGGATATTTTGCGATTTTTTTGTTTTGAGACTTCGCGTCTGTTCCGTCGGTTTCGGCGACCGATCCGCGACCGATTTTGTGGCGTGATTGCCCTTCCGATCGCGCCTTGCTTTCCAGGATAATTCCAGGATAATTCAACGGAGCGTTGTTGAATAATTCCCGGATAATTCGATGAGTTCTCCGGGCCGCAATCAATATGATGCTTGCGTGACTTCGAGGGCGGCAGGATAATTATCAGAGACAATCAGTGCGACACTAATTGCCTTCCCGCAAGTCACAATAATTGGCCCATCTACGACCTCAGAAACGCAAAAAAACATTCACTATTAATTACGCTACTAAATAAACGACAATAAATTAATGAGTAAAGGAATGAGTAATAAAATGCTAATTTGCATCATCACGGAGGGGCATAAATGTGAAGGGTGACAGGTTTCTTCGTTACACCTCGGAGCGATAGAAGATGGTCGTGGGATAGTCAAGGTCACCGCTGACTGCGCGTCCAGTTTCTACGCAAGGACCGGTTTCGTTGGCCTGCAGGCTCGCTTTCGTTGGCCTTTCCTTATCGTTCTGCGATGCTCGAAGTGTCGAGAAAGTGGACCTGGCGCACCCTTCCGCGAGCGCCACGACCGGACGTTGACCGTGCCGGCTTTGACTTGTGAATCTTCGACACTAAACGAATTTCGCCCGAGATGCGCGAGCGCGATGACTGCGACCGGCTGGACGATGTGCGGGGAGATTCGCTTGTGCGAATCGACACGCGATGCATCTTTTCTACTGATGTGCGCTATGGTACAGTGCGTGTTCAAAATGTTCACTGTGCACCTGGTACAAGCAGAAAAGTAAGTATCTCGCGAGTCATAACATTGATTATATTAATGGCAATATTAATTACAATAAATGCCGGAAATGACCCCCACGTGCTGACCGGCATGCATGAACATGTTGAATCCCGTTTTTGAAAAGACCCTCACCAACACATCGTCTGTACTTTGCTGATGTACTCATTTAACTTACGCTGGCATCTTTTAATTCTGTGGGCCTATGGGATAGTTTCTGCAGACGTCTCCTTTCATTGCTCCTCATGGATATTAATCAGGAGTAAGATCTAGGAACCGGTGAGGTCGAAGGCCATTGGATATCATTCTGTTCTCGAAAACATCGCCCAACAGAGCCATGAAAATATTAGTGGTGTGTGCCGTATCACAATATTGTGGGAAGTAACCGCTGGTAATTTCATCCTCGTTCAATTGTTCACTGAATTGTCCAATGAACGCGTTTGGGCATGTCTGGAGGCACGTGAGGCCATTTCCAGCATTTGTTATAACTCGCAGGTACGTGCTATTAGGTTACTACCAGGTGCACAGTGACTCGTTGGACACCCTGTACATCATGAATTAAGATCAACAGAAAAAATTGGAATAGATTTTTTCTAAATACGTTTACTTATTTTCGAAATGTTATTGTCTTGTCATTATCCCATATCTCATAATCTAATGGCGATATAGATATGGCGTCCGAAAGGATCGAAACGCCCTACATCACCATCTTCGGCCTCTGTGCGTTGACGACCCTGTTGGTGAGGAGCGAATACGCCACCCTCTTCGACCTCATCCAACGGCGGCTCCACGACGTGATCGACGACCTCCAGATAGAGGAGGGGAAGCAGACGCAGCTGCACATCCAGATCAGCGATATGTTCGATGTGAAATTCTCGAAGGAGATCAACGAGGCTGGGCTCCAACCGAGCCAGGAGTTCTTCGACGCAGTCCACTACGGCGTCCACGACCTGATCGACAACCTGGGACTGACCCAGGAGGAGCTCGTCGGGGTGCATAAGGGGATTCACCAGGTTTTCGCCGACACGTTCGTCGAAGGCGGGTGCTACACCCTATACGCGGCGAATCATACGGGGTGTCTCCGGGCGGATTCCGAGTGTCCGAAGATAGCTCGGGGGGTCAGTGAAGTCGAGAAGGGCCTCGTAGTGGATCTTCACAATCAGCTGAGGGCCAAGGTGGCTCACGGACAGAATCCCTACAAGGCCAAGGGCTTCCAGCCCCAGTCCTCCGCCATGATCGAAATGGTAATTATCTTTCCTATTACCAGACTCTCATTTTTTGTTCATTGGAGCTTGCATCTTTCATAAGGATGCATTGATGTGGGCTCGTGCAACGTGAAACAAACACAGATCTGAGCGGTTAAGCCCTGCCAGAAACAATAAGAGAAACTTTGAATCGGATGGACGTCCAAAGAAATTAAAGTTTCTTTTCTATGAAGAGAAGTGGAATCAGGATGTGTACAGTACATAGAATACTCCTGTACAAATGGTAGTTTGACCCAATGTATTTTATTTCCAATTATAGCCAACGAAGCAATCTGTTTTTTTTTTTGTTCGGTCTTCACAATAGTTAATGAATTAGCCTTTCTCTTCTATCGTCTTCAAGAACGATTTTTTTCCTTCAATACCATGAGAACGTGAAGTTGATTGATTTCACTGAGCACCTTTTGTACCAAGTACTCAATAAATCAATTTCTCATTCATAGACTTGGGATGATGAATTAGGCATCATAGCCCAGAAATGGGCGGATCAATGCCGCTTCGAGAACGACTGCAACCAGTGCAGACGAGTAGGTGAGATTAACCTCGAATGACAAAACCAATCAAATTCACCAGTGGTATGCCGAAAATTTAAACCTATTTTCCTTACAGCGAGGTTCTCTGTGGGTCAGAACCTATTCTTCACCAAGAGCAGCTACCAGGAGGATCCGAGGGCGGACTGGGAACTCCCAATGTCTTCCTGGTTCAGCATGGTCCAACGATTCCCGCACAACCACGTGTATTCCTACCAGGCGGGGAGTGAATGGAGTCCCTACACTCAGATGATATGGGGAAAATCCTACAAGGTCGGCTGCGGTTATGCCTCATTCAAAGACGGCAGCAACTTCAATAAGCTCTATGTCTGCAACTACGGTCCCGCGTAAGCTCAGCCGCTTTGAAATCAGACCTATCAAGTTTTAGATTAGGTCAAATATATTTTTCTTTCATCTCAGGGGGAACCTGGTAGGGAAGCCGGTTTACAGAACAGGGCGCCCCTGCTCCCGCTGCCCCAGGGGTCACGTGTGCAACGGGAAGGGACTGTGCACCTATTCCGGGAAAGAGAGAGAAGAACTCAAAACCGGGGTAGCTAGCCCTGCTGCAATCGACCAAATAAGGGGTACAGAACATCAAGGTCACCAGGGTCATGTAAGTGCAGTGATCGGCAGCGAAGGCATCCTACCGACCGCTTGCGAACAAGACTGTATTCCAGCCGCTTTCGCAAAGTCTTGCAAAGAGGGTAGCGTGAACACGAACCAATCTTGTCCGGACTCGGACTCTCTGTGCTGCACCCTGGCTAAGGAAGGCGAGGTCACCCCGCCCCCTCAGGTCGCAATACCCAGAGTCTCCTGCCCCCACCAATGCGTCAGCGTGACAAATCTCGACCTCTGCGAGTTCGAGAGCCTTATAACCCACGTGACGATCGAGTGCCAACGGAATCTCTGCTGCAAGCTGCGCACCGCGCCGCCATCGACTACGAAGGCAGCCTGTCCGGAGGACTACAGCTGCATCCCCGATGACAACGCTCTCCTATGCAGTCCCGATACGACGATCAGGAACGCTTGCACTTCAACCGCGCACATTTGCTGCAAAATTGGTAACCAGATGCGACAAGACCCGATCCAGTCCGAAACCGCTGATTGTGAATTGAAATGCGTACCAACGAAACCAATCGACTATTGTACTCCTGGCACTCGAATACCCAACACAATCTGCGGACGCAACAACACCGAATGCTGTCAATATGATTTTGACGCCTACTTGAAGGGTGACTACCTGAAGGGTGATTTCGTTGGCATTCGCTTTATAGACGACGTACCCAGAGACTGTCCCTCGACCTGCCTTGACCCGGCCGAGGTCAAAGAGTGTGTCATGTTCTTGGACACGGTCTGCAGTCAGAACGGCACGGTTTGCTGCAGCTGAGAACGGTAAAGAAATTTCACAACGAGACGGACGAGGTGCACGCCTGTCTTACAATATCTAGTGGTGTTTTGTACCTAACGGATCCATGGAATATGTAGCTTCAGTTTGACTTTTTCTGACCTCAGACAGATAAAATAAAAGTCCTACAGATTTCCATAAATGAAATACGGACACTCCGGCATGAAGTGAAGAAACAGATTCTATTTCAACCCGAGTTCTTTGAAACGGCTCACTCCGTGGTTTTGTATTAGTATATATCTTCGGTCACATAGCAGTAAGCAATCGTAGCAGTAAGAAATTGAGAGAGGAGTTGATTTAATATTAAATTTGAAGAAAATACTTTGCATGCATGCATGCAAAATATCTCAAGATTCGATTAGTTTTATGACGATTAAGACGTGCTTCACTGGTATTATCTAAGCAATACTTCCCACTTATTGCGATAATTTCTGCTCTGAAGGTGAATCCCTTTCAAATACTGAAAGCCCTTTGTTCCTTCGGAATCGTGTGATAAGTCATGCTAAAAGTGCAATGTAATAATATTATTGCTGTCCCTCTTCGCAGCAGCTACGATTCATTTCTGAAGGGAAACTACGTTTTCTAGAAGTATGCAGAGTTCCATAAAATACATGCATTGAAGAAACGGACATTACCTTTTTGCAAAGTAAGCCTACACATACATAGCGACTCTGATATAACCAGTCAGTTAGGCATGAATGGTGCAAGATTACAACGAAATACGCTTTTTTTTTTTCTGCCACGGGTCGATGGACGACCCACGAGGGGTAGAGCCTCCAGAGGCCATTTGGTTTCACTTTGCACCATTAAAAAGTGACAGGAGGGCGTTTTTGTCTATTCATCCATGCTTTTCAGGAACGGCTGAGATGGATTACTCGAGATGCTCAAAACGTGAAGCTTTTTCCACTTACTTTTTCGTAGCAGACGCATGAAAAGTCCCCGTGCTTGCTCCCACCGAATTTCTTTCCCATTCCATACATTTAAGACCACGACGAGAGCATCAACTAGACACCGAAAGGTCCCTAAAAATGACGTAGGTAGGATTGAAAGAAACCCTCAGATTTTTGGGTCCTGTCCATCAGGCACAGCTAGCCACAGGGTAAATATTAACCAAGCAAAGAAGTGCAACCACACAAGTTGAGCCTATGTAGCAAAACATCCAAAGCATTACTGACATGAAACACTGCATGAACACCAGTGCTAGCCCTAAGCCCAGCAAGGTTTTTAGCACAATTAGACCATGGTATAAAACATTACAAGCAGTTCTAAGCTGCAGCTCATGAGAATCATAGTGATGGGAGACCCATTGCCAACTAACCATTGAACAGACAGGAAAGTAAATATGCTACATCTTTATTTAATGCAGACCAAGTTGCATCACCACATCTATAAACCCTGTATATACAGTTTGGGAGATTAATTGTGAATTTAGTAATTTAGTAATTAGTTGCAAATCCATGAACATGGGTTTTGCAAGTCACTCTGCAGCAGCACTAGCTGTTGTGTGCAACTATTTAACAGCATTTTCAGCAATGCAAGTCACTTTATTGATGAAAGACATGCAGAAACACAGCTGGTCACTTTCACTTAAAATTGTATTTTTCATTGAGAAGTAAACATTACAGTAGTGCCAGTAAACTTCAAAGAATTTTCCTTAGAACAGGAATTAGTCACTGGTTCAGTTGCTAGCCCCAGCAAATTCAAGTCCAATTGCTGAAACCTTGTTTAGGTGAGATAACAAGGCCATTAAGCTAAAGAGTTCCCTTTTCCCTCATAGATTCTTGAAGGACTGATAACTAAGGCCCGAATGATGAAATCTCCCTTAGTTAACAGTCCCTTAGGAATGCATGGACTGCTATGGGGGGAAAAAAGAGCCCTTTAGCTTAAAGGCCCCTTTATCCCCCCTAGATTAGATTTGTGCATTCTGACCTAAAAGATTTTAGCATTTGGGCCTAAATTGTTACTCCTCACATTTCCATGTAAAGAAGTTACCATAATAATCTAACATTCTTACAGCTCAATATTGGATATATTAAATCAATGTTGAGTTTTGGACACAACCAAATGATCAAAGTTGCCACTTTTACACATGAAACAGGCATCAAAATGCATGTCACTGATATAAAATTGACATCCTATGGACCAATACAGGATGACCACAAATTTATTGATGGATTTTGCACCTTTATAATGTCAATACAAGTTTTTAAGAAGTTTAAGTTGATGTCACAGGACAGATATGACAGATGGACTAGTTTGTTACGAATGCTTTCAGGATCAGTAATAATTTTAATGTGTTTGCCTTTATTTTTAATGCAGGTCTCAAATTGAAGCTAAGCAGTTGTGATGGATTATAAATGTCCACAGTTGGACAGTGGACATTGCTACATTAGGTTCAGGTTGTTGTTACATTAGGTGCATTGTTACATTAGGTGACATTAGGTTCCCATTTTATTGATGCCATGACTCCTTGCCCACTAATTTCCCCATTTCTCATCTTCACCTGTCTGCTGGTCATTTGTGGTCCTCAATCAACTTTCCCTTAACACTTTCTCATGTTGAATCTCTGGAGTATCCTGCATTGACATAATGACATAAGGAACATTACACAGTAATTCTTCATTAGTAGAAAGACAGGCAATCATACTTCAGCTTTAACTCATGATCCTCTGAACAGTTTTGAGCTTGTATTTGCCTTAGTGAAAATTGAATTTTGAAAGTTGAGCAAACAGTTTAAAACTAAGCAATTTTTAGGACAGCGTGTATGATTATGGCTGAAATTGCAATGTTTCTAACATTAACTTGCACTTCTAAGAAGCTAGGAAAAAAAAAACAGAACATGGAATGGTCATGACACATAACAGCAAACACATAAAGGTCTGCAATCCTCAAAGCAGTGGGTAAACATTCCATATAAACACAGCAAAAAATAAATGTCAATTTGGTGATAGCAAAAGTTTTTTTACATGGATCCTGACTTAGGATATAAAAAAAAGTAACTTAAACAAACTACCCAAAGAGGCACTTCAAATAGGTCAAGCTTCTATTCTTCCTGAGTCCCTAAAATGTTCACTTCCAATAGGATATTCATTCAGAAGAAAGCATCCACCAATAGAATATCTTCCAGCCAGTTGCATTCTCCATGGTCCCTGTAGTCCATGATAGTTGGCAATTCTATCAATGAGATCATGAGAAAGTCATGAAAAATGATTTTAAAAAATACATGAGTATGCTTGATAAGAAAAAGCTGGAAAACATGAAGTTTGGAAAGTACAAGTCAAGCTATGGTAAAGTGCAGATGGGCTTAACCATGAGCATTATCCTGTTACACAAAGCGACCACCATACTTCCAAAGAGATCACCTCTTTACATCAAGGGAATCCATGTCTTACATTAATTTGAACACAACAAAATGGCTGGGGCAATGCCTTTGGGTACAATTGGACAGTTCCACTGCCTTCAGCATGGTATATTTCTAGCTTACACCTAGGTGGGACTGTAATCGACTATGTAATCTTAAAAAAAGAAAAGCCCAGCCAACAAAGAAAAACTGCTGGTCTGACTAGGGTAATGCCCAGTGGCATGCCCATGGGGGGTGGGGGGGTTTGGGGTCATAATGGGGATGCATTTGGATGCATTTTATAGGTTTGATTCTCAAAAAAATTTTAATTTGGCCATATATGCTGAGTGGGTTACCAATGTTTCATATGTCAATCCATTGGGATTTTCTGGGCAAACTACTGGATAAGCCCAACACGCCGATATCAGCAGAATGACAAAGTCTGAAGTAGGCCTTACCCTGGGGTAAATATGCAGAAGCCTTTGCTTTATGGGTTGTTCTGGGTTAGGCGAAAACTCCTAGAATTAGCTTAATGCATGAAATTGCTCTGTCGAGAAGGCAACGAAACTAATTGGAATGAATGAGATTCTGACGAGATGCAAATACGTAGGCTGACCTGCAAGAATTGGTGATCCTCTGACAGCCTGCTACTGATGATGCGGTCTGGACAATGCAACCATGATACAAAGTCAAACCACGTTGTCGGTGGGCGAAAAAAAAAATGGTCTGACGGATTCAAGGGCGATTTGAGTCTGACGCTCGGCGGGCTCTCATTTGTATGCCGACATTCAGAAACTTCACACGATCAACAGTAGATGGCAGTGAAGCGCCCACTGGCCAGATTCATAACGGCTATGACAAACCATATGCGTATGGGTGGAAATGAAGCGTTTAGCTCCAAAAAGCAAGCTTTGGTATAAGGGGAGAATACGGTGGACTTTGAAAGTCACAATGGTCTGAGAACGGCGTATCAAGTTCGAAGTTTATGCCTCAAGGAATGACGTCGATCTTCTGCATCATATCTTCCTTCTTAAAACAGCAATAGCCCACGGATGAGCATAAAAACAACATTCTATCTATTTTTTAAATTTAAGATTGTGTATTTTATGTCGTGTTGAACTGACATCCGCCCTGATAACGCACGAAACGTGATCGTATCATTTTTACGAATGAGGTGTAAGTTTCATGAAAATTGCAAAATTTTTGGGCAAATGTGTAGTAAGTTGAGATTATCATGTTTATAAATGTTTATGAGAATGGAGCCACATTCCGCTCGAGATCGAAACGCAAACATTTTCCGAGATGGCTGTCCTCGGCAATTAAATATATATATTTTTTATTTGAGCCCTGCTCACTTACCAGGACTCTGACTAAGACACCCTTCGGTGCATTCAGATTCCACGTGAGATTTCATGCTCGGTGGATTCCACCCGCGTATTCATCAGATGTCAGATGATAGTACCAAGAGTTCCCTCGGACGACCGACGGATAATCCATCGTTTCATGGCCGTCTGGACTCGGGATCGACGAAGCGGCGAGGGAACTTCGACACACATACCTGCATATGTATCCCCTTTCTCGCATAAACGAAGCATACGAATGAGGTCAATGTTTATGACCTCAAGACACACGTGGGGACGAAGACTCCGTGCGATTGCGTTCCAGACGAAATGCTTACGCTTATTCCCGCTTTTCAGCGCAATATCATGTGTTTTTCAGTTGAGCTCGAGTTTTCACCTGTCTCCGACAAGCCTAAGCATTTGCTCTACTCCAAATAGCATTTTCATTAATACCTACATAGGCCTATAGGTAAAAAAAGAAGCCTGTTGGGACTCGAATGGAAAAAGCAATGACAGTAAATAGCTTACACTGCTCTGAAGACAATCAATCTCACCTTGAAAACCTAATCTGCAGAACTCCATCAGGAGAGTCGGCCGTGACAACGAGCAACTCAATGTCACTTTTCCAGGGTCGGACTGGCCCACCGGGATGCCAGGAAATTTCCCTCGGGGCTCCCCCCAGACCATATAAAAAATATCTTGATATATTCTTGAGAAGGGGGAGGGGGGGGGCCCTTTGTCAGCAATTTCCCGGGGGGCCCCTTGGCCGCGAGTCCGACCCTGCACTTTTCTCTCCACGAGACCCCGTTTGTCCGCAGAGGAAGAGGGACCACGATGCATCTCGCGCGCGAAGCAGGAGGAACTGCTCTGGTAGCGGGTGGATCAGGACGATCGAGCGTATTCGACCGTTTCGTTCTCACCATGATAAATATATGTGTATTAACTAGACTGGACAAGGCAGTCGAAGATCTCGCGCTGATTTGAGAGGCCGTTTACCATTACTGTTACTGTCAATAAGACTAATGAGGCTTGGTATTCACTGAGGCGCACGGATATCATGCTCGGTGTGTGTTCAGGATTCGGATGCTCCGAAGGACCGACGATTGGGTCGGATATCATGTTCCACATTGATGAATTGGGCTCGATAGCCATTGACCGTTTAGAGGGGTCTAATATAGGTGTGGCTGATTTTTCGGTGTTCCATGTAAACCCTGAATTTAACGGTATGAGAAATGACCAATGCACACCTGTGCGGGTCTCACGTTTTTTAATTAAATGAAAATTGGAAAAATGAAAGTTGAAAAAGGTGATACTAATCAATATTCAAAGCACTTTAGTTCGCCAGTGAAGATATGGTAGGCCTTGGCCGACCTTGCCTCCAGTGTGTTGCCCCTGCATCACCATCTAATGCGTATCACAACAATGGGACTCGAATTCTCTTCTGAAGTGGTAATGCACCTTTTTTTTCCATTGTGGGGTTGAATGAAGCCTCCACTGCAACGTTAGACGTCAAAATTCACAGTGGAGTGATGATGCGGAAAGATGTGAAATTAATGGGAGGCCTAACAGCATGAGAGACGGCTGCAGCGCTTTTTTCCCATCCAATCTAGTTAAATATATCATAGTCGTCTCCACGAAGATTTCAAAACTGTTTTCGAAACTCGCCGAAGCAAGGGAAGCCCCCGTCGGACCATCGATGCTCGTCATTGGACGGGAGTAAGATCAAGATTCAAAATTTTATTCATAGTTGATCGAAATCACATCGTGAGATTCATTTTTCATCATGTTTGTTGATCAAACCGGTTGTTGATCGGTTTGAAAAAAAAAAAGGTTTGGATTCGGCGATCGTGGTCCAAAGATGTCATCTGAATATTCGATTTCAATCCTTCCCAGTGACTTACTTATTTTTATCAGATTTTCAGATTTGTGATTTGTCCTTCTGTTATGCTTCTGCAATGTAATTAACCGATTGAGCCCTGCAACTAGGAAGTGTATTTACTTGATAGGATTCAAGGCATACATGAAGATACACATCGCTTCATCCTATTAATACTGGAGATGCTTGAGCTGAGTGCTGGGTGGAGATAAAGGTGCTACTCGAGTTTCTCGTGCCGGTTCTTCCGGCGTCGCGGGGAGGGGCTCCCTGCCGAGCGAGACGCGATGGCACGGAACGAAACGAAAAAAATGAACACAGGCAGGTGATGAGGGAGGAGATCGTCTTCAGGGATAGAAGTGGATTTCTTGGAAGACGTTTTCCTTGGCGGTGCGGCCGATCTTGCGGCTGGCGTGGCATTCGTAGACGCCGCTGTCCCGGTGCGGGTCCAAGGACTGGATGGCGAGCACCGACTCGGTCCCGCGGTTCTCGGTCGCGTACCGCCGCGGTTCCCGCAGAAGGTGGCTCTCACCGACCCACTGAGGGCTCTCTCCGACCCATTGAGGGCTCTCTCCGTCCCGCCGCGCCTTCCAAACGATGTTCTGCGAAGGATAGGTAGAGGGCTTAGTCGGTCGCTGTTAATCAGGTGGTGTAGGATTCTCGCATAGGCGCCGAACTCGGGGGCAAAGGGTCGTATGCCCCTTCCTCCCCAAGAATGGCCAAAGTACACCAAAAGTATGGCACTTCTGAACTTATGAAACAAAATGCTGTTTTACAAAAGAAATGACAAAAAGGAATTTCCTATCCGTTTAGAGCCCAAACTGGGGTATACCCAGGACCGTGTGGGGTAAGGGGTGGAAGGGCGAGGACGCGGGGGCGCAAATTTCAAGGGAGCAATATGGACGGTGATAAGAATTCAACGGTGGGGTGAGGGTGCCTTGGGTGTTTAAACTCTATCTTGGTCGTCAAGCCATCTATACCAGGTCTTTGGAGATGTTCTACCATGTAGAACATCTCCAATGCAGTTTCTGCATTCTTACAACCAATCCTAGCAGTGGCGAATGCAATTGGGGTGGGGTGGGTGCATGGGGCACTAGTGCCCCCCCTTGTCCTTCAGTAACCGTTTAGGATCTGTGTTTAGGGGTGGGCGAATAAGTGACCGTAATCAAGGCACCAAACGCCGAAGTTTTCGTCGAGCCACTCCCTTGATCTTCTTCCTGCCCAGCAACCCCCCCCCCCCCCCTCCATCTCTCCCCCACTCCCCCACCCTTCTTCTCCCAATATTTTATAAGAGTCGGTGCGTATGGAGTCTCATGACCTGATTTTCTTACAATTAAGAAGTTTACTTTTGGGTCAGGTGGAAGTGGATGCGAGATGAAGAACGGATTACGTTAGGTATCTCATGTTCCACGATGCATGGAGAGTGCCAGATATGCAACCCGTTATTTGTAAGGATCATGCAGCGATCACATCATCATTTTTTCTTCATGAAGAAGAGATAAATCTAAATCCGCCGAGTCCTGAGTCCCCCGACTGCCCACAGCCGCAAAGAAACCGACCAGGTCCTGCTTCACGTCGAAAGAAAAGGAAAGCAGAAACTCTTCCGCCTCGTCCCACCCTGACGAGAGCAAAGAATGCGTCGACATCTAAAACGACCCCGCTGACGAGACCCGTCAAGGCCTCATTACACGCTCCGCACCCCACCGGAACAAAAAGGCGCGTGCTATAATGACGATCGCAAGCGAAGGCGTGCATCCGAGAGTTCCAGCCGAGGAAGCAAATGGTTCTCAAAGGGAAGCGAGAGGGAAATTGGGCGAATGCACTTCATGCCCATCGCCCTCTCTGTGTCTTCATGAGGAAGGGGGAGATACGGTGAGAACGTTGTACGCATGGCTCCGTTACTCTTCCTAATGCCTTCTTAATATTTTGCGTTAACACGTGTTTCCTATTATGTCGTGTCCTGGACTCCGACAATGAACGATATAATTATAGTTTGTTGCTTTACCCCCCCTCCCCCCTTTCCAACTCCCCTCAATTCAGGTTCAGGTTCTCTTCCCTTAATTTCCTTTTTTACCTAAGGAACAAAATCGGAATCATCTTCATGAATTTCCTGAACCGAAAACAACGTGACTTTTGAGGATTCCTCCTGAACTACCATCGAGTTTCTTCATGAAAGAACGTTACCAATTCCACAAAGAGTACGATATTACTGGCGATTAGAGTGAGACCCCAAGCGTCTATAGCAAAAACGATGTCTAAACGTGACAGATAAAAGCATTGAGGGAATGAAGAGCGGGGGGCAGAGGGCGGGGGTGGGGCGGGGAGAGGGAACTCTTGAGTCCCTCGTGGTTTTCATTTCTTTGTCCTCCACGTTCAGATCGGACATTGTTCCTATCCTGTGGGTTGAGTTAATTAATGCAGTTTCACCTCGAATTCCATCGTTAGCATGGTTATGGTGGGGTGAACCAAAGAATTCGCGCAGGAGATGCATGGTATCATAGAGCCATCTCGTTGCGGAATGGTAATGCTGCAAGCCTCGGAGATTAGACGTCTCCTCGTGGCTGAGCCATGCCTCTCCGTCCCATCCTTGGGCTTTGAAGAGGGGTGGCAGCTGAATGGCTCCGTGGGGTCACAGCGTCGATTTCCCTTTAAATCTTGTGTGTGACTTCATAGATGAAAAGGAGAGAAAAACGTTCTTTGTGCATCGTGTCCACCAACAATTCATCCAATCAGATACAGCCCTTTTACTATGGAAAACCCCATCTATGTTCATGCATGGGGTCCATCCTAACGAGTCCCGATTAGGAAGATCCTGGGTTCCGTCATGAAATTGAAAACACGCTAGTGTCACGCTTTCCAGTTTCTGGACTGCTCTGTGGATTCATCATTATTATGGCCGTTTCCTGCACTTCATTTTTCAAATCGCCGGGAGTACCTCGGCCTCCAGTTCATCCGTAACTTCAAGGAAAACGATAAATTAATGGGATAAATCCATCTCACGACACGATCCAGAACCCTCTTCCAAGCAAGCTAACTCTCACAACAGGAAAAGAAAAAGAGGAACTCACAGACACGATGACCGAATCGCTCGGGAAGCTGCACTTGAGGAAGGCCGTGGAGCCCCGAATGGCGTACTCTCCCTGTCCGACCATCCGCGAGGATGCGGAGGAAATCGGTCGCCGCCGTCCACCATAGGATCCTCTGGTCTCGTATAGGATGTGGTAAGGGACGACCGGGTATCCCATATACGTCCCTTCCATCGTCCCGTACCTGGAGACCCACCGTTCCATGACGTCTCCGAAGTAGACCTGCCGAGCGAGGTAATCGATCCAACTGATGTGATCGAAGAGCTCGCTGTAGTATTGGCGGCGACGCTCGTAGAATTCTCGCGACGATGACCCTCCTGATGTCGCGTCAGGCCAGGGCGATCCAGGGTCCGGTTTCCAATACGATTGAAACGGCTTGGGGAACCCGGTTTCGCCTGGGGGAAGGTACGTCTCCGGGTTTTTCGGGTAGGTGGGGTTAATAGCATGGTAGGTGTTGTCGGGTTTCGGGGGCTCCGTTCCCACTTTCCCGTAGACGTTGTCGTATTTCTGATATATGTCAACTATCGTGTAACCGTCGGTCTTCTGGTTTATGTCATTTCCCTGATAAACGTCGGGCTTCTGATAGGTGTCGCCTCCATTGTAATCGTCGGGCTTCTGGTCCACGTCGCGCCACGCTTTTCGAAAGACGTTACCGAATATCTGGTGTGCGCCTTCTCTCCTCTGCACGCGATCCACTTTCCGATCGATGCCGCCAGTTTGGAGGTAAACCCCGCCGGATCTCCAGGATTTCTTGAAAGAGCCGTCCACGAACAACGGAGCGCTGACGACCCGAAACTCATCGCCCGCGACAGACGCGACGAAGAGGACGAGAAACGTCCAGGTTGAACATTTCATCCCGAGCGCACCGTGTGAACACCCCCGATCCAGACGCAATCAGCCGACGAGAGATCACCGCATGAACGCCCCCGAGTCACAGCATCCCCGATGCTCGCAGGAGGACAGAAGCAGCCGCACTGCCGGGTCACTCCCCCCTGCCACGCGTAGTCCTCCCCCTCCGTGTTCGCTCTGGCGCGTCGCGGTGGCTTCGCCCTCCTTAGCGGGAAAATCATTCTAATTTTGGGCTTTATGCTAATTTCCCACTCTGGAATCTCTTCTCGGCTGGGTTTAACCCTTTTCCGCTTTTTGCACATGGATGTCGCTGCTGAAAAGAGTCACATCCTCTTTCATTGCAAACCCTTTTTTTTGTATTTGTCTTTCGAGCGATTCGCCAAAATTGAGCGATTTTCTTCGCTTAATGCTTTGCGAATGTGCAAAAAAAAATTAAGAGGAAGGCGTAATTTTGCACAGGGAATTTTGCACAGCACAAAGTGAACACCTGTTGGAAGTCGCATGATTCAAACCGGAGAAGGATTAAAGGTTAGTTCGACCGAATTCCGCAATATCGCTAAATTATAAATAATAATAATAAAAATCTGCGAGAGAAATTCCACGGTCTCGCAAAATTTTTTTTTCAGGATTTCCGTTTTTCTTTTATCATAAAAAAGTAAATTTGCCTGTTTCACCGGTTCCTCGACGCTTAAAGAAAAAAAGGGAAAATAAATAAGCACGACAAACTTGTCAAATAAAAATAATAAAAAATAATAAAAATGGCATTGCTTTGGATGAGAAGAGTTCCTCCCTCGGTCGGATCCGTTCTGTTGGGGCGGCCAAACATGCTTTCCAGGTCGGCCGTTCCGCGCTCGCGCTCACCGGAACGCGTTGCGGATTTCCTTTCACTTGGCGGATTTTCGTATCGATTTTTTTTTTTTTTTTGGCGTGCAAATTTGCGAAATTGCAATTTTTGGGGGTCAGCGCGGCAGTAAAACTGTGCTCAATTTTTTCCATTAAAATATATTTCAATAATTAAATTTAAATTTAAAAGCAAGAGTGTCGCAGATGACGTCACGTCTTCTCCGCCGAAATGAATCAGCGAAATTAATTTCTGACATGTCTGAGACAGCGGGAAACAAAGACTTTTCCACTCGGTTGAGTCCTTTAAATTTTTTATTCGTTTTTTTTTTTTTTTTTTTTTTTTTTTTTTGTTTTTTTTTTTTTTCCTTCTTTTT
>CAJPEV010002876.1:0-37620 GCA_905338385.1 Darwinula stevensoni | reverse complement strand
GGCCCCTGGGTGCTGGTGCTTCAGTGAAACCTTGCCCATCTGCTTCTAGTCACACTGCTCCAGTGAAACGCAGGCTACCGGTTGGTGTGGACAGTGGAGTAGGGTCGGTGCAAGGGACAAAGCCATCACTGTCAGTGGCACCTGGACCCGAGAAGAGGCCTCGATCAGAATTAGTCACTCCTGATGTTACCAATCAGGTAGGTTGCATGGAAAAACTGGGTGGGCCCTTTTTTTTTGTTTTACTCACTAAGGTTCTTTCTTATTTTGCTGATAAAGATGGTTTTCAGTAAAGCTGACTTGGAAGAGACCTGCTCTATGTTATCTGGCTTATTGAGATGCAGTCCCTCATGATGCTGTCTATTAATGAAGCGGAATTAGAGACTTGATGCTTTTTAATGAGTCACTGCTTTACATTTGCTGCTACAATTATCTTTGTTCAAAACTTCTTTATTTTAGACAAGAATGCAGTCGTTCAATATCTTGGAATAATTAACATAAAACAAGAAATAGGAAACTTATGGAAAATGTGCTAAAAGTGTAATCATAAGGCCTAAAACTCAAGAGCTGCATTGCCACTAAATTTTTGTAACTCTGATTGGCATCATTCTTTTCTAGCTTCCAAAGTGTACCCCAATCGCATGTGTAGCTTTAATGACCTATGAAATTTACTCCATGTAAAGTAGTTAGGGATAAGAGATAGGAGTGAGTGAGAAACCAGAAGACCGAGAGGGAATAAAAGCTAATAGATTTTGTGAGATATGCATATATATTCCCCCCCCCCTTTTTTATTTCTAAGTACAAGATTATATAGCATGTCCTGAATCTGACCATAATTTCCTCCCTTTCCTATAGTTGATTCACCATCCAACCATGTACACAAGGGCATGCTCAGAGTATAATCATATGCAACAAATTCCTTCTGCCAATCCACTAAAATCTGTAAGATAGCAGGTGGACAGATTAATATGTTGTGAAGCAGGACTCTCCATCAAGTAGTCATTATATTTTATTACATCTCTTTGACATGTTTTCCTTTGCTTAAGCACTTAAGGTATACCAATTTACTAATAAGTCTTTTGTAGATTTTTTTTATTTCTTGAGTTCTTATTCCTGCTCCTCCGCTTCCCAATACCACTTCTACCTGGCCCCCCATTTCTCCAAATTCCCCTCACAAATATTGTTTAGGCAATAGAATATGCAGTTATGAGGGCATGAATGCTTTTATGAAAAAGACAGTATGACCTGATGCACTCATTAGTGGTGGATTGAACTTAAATGCTATTTACTCTCAATGAGGATTCAGTGATGCTCAGCAGATTCATTTTCATGACTTTCCTTGCAAGTTACTGCACTAATTTTTTCTTTTGTAAGAAGTTTCTACTTAAAGATAGTCACAGAAGGGGCAGCCACTACTTCTTCATCTAATCAAGTCATCAAATTACCTTTCCATGCAGTTTCTCTTAGTCCAGTTGCAAAATACAACTTTGAAAGTTGCACTTTGAAAAAATAGGGAAACAAAAACTCCATTTTAGCTAATGAAGGAGTGCATTATTTGCTGTTTGTAGTAGCCTGGCAACATAGTACATTAGGTCTAAAATCATTAATGGATTTTCACCCTTCTGAATGCATCTGATGATGTTATTTTCATCATGTTAGGCATTGAACAGTGACGACTCCCAGCCAGCAGCCTGTGTGAAGTCAGAGGAGGACGACATCGAGGAGATAGAAGCAGTTCGCGTTAGTGCCCTCCACTTTCTAAATTTTTATTGCATCGTGAAATGGCATTCTGGAAGGAATCGATGATCCCGTAGGAGGATGACC
The DNA here is from genome assembly GCA_905338385.1 of Darwinula stevensoni. Lineage (NCBI taxonomy): Eukaryota > Metazoa > Arthropoda > Ostracoda > Podocopida > Darwinulidae > Darwinula > Darwinula stevensoni. Next base: position 35,799 of record CAJPEV010002876.1, on the reverse strand, counting down.
AATCTTACTGGACGGCAGAAGAAGGGATGTCGACGACAGAAGGCGACAACAGTCAGAGCTCGTACCAGATGGAGGGAGAGGAGTTTGATCCGAGCGAAGTCCCTCCCAACATTCCTCCCGAGATTGCACCCGAGGTGAGTATGCTGACGTTCCATATTCCTTCGTTGCTCCATTTAGAAGTTATTGAAAGAACATGTCAGCAACATTTGAGATTCAAGAATCAACAAGCGCCTCGCTGTGCTTGTATGAACTCCCTCTGATTTTCTGTCCTCGTTTTTGCCTCACGATGTCCTCTTTGTGGTTGGCGTCAGTTGCCCCTTTGGTTGCATTCATGACCATGTGACAGTGGTCTGGGAGGTTTTTTGGTGTTGGAAGTTTTTTTTTTTGGTGTTTATTGCTTAGTTATGAATTAAAGATAGACTCAACTTGATGCGTATTCTGGTGGGCATGGCTGTGTTAGAAGGAAATGTTAGTGTGTAATTTGATGCTCTGCATCACTAGGCTTCTGGAAAAATTAAATTTTGCTCGCAGTACTGTATGACTGAGCCCTAGGCTTGGCTAAGACAGTATTCGACTTTCAGTGTGGCAGCTGATGAGAGAAGTATTCTACTGATATCAGATTACTGGTCATGTAGGCCACACAGACATAAGCCAGCATGACTGCAGAAGAGATTTATTTCACATTTATCTGTATGCAATAACCTGCCAATTCGCCAGTTTCCCAAAAAATGATTATGGCCATCATGTAAATAAAGCATCTTTTTTTAAGTTAAGATTTGTCTCCAAACTCTATCATTCTTAATAATTTATTCTACAAAGCCTCTCTGTACATTAGTTGGGTCTGGGTTTAGAGTGATTTTGTTCATTTGTGTCTTTATTGTATTCCTGGTTTTCTGAGGCAATATGATGGAACGAAAATGTGATCCCACTGTTTTAGTGAGTAGGGGTATACATCACCTTTCCTAATATGTTATTACATTCCTCACATTAATTCCAAAACAGTGGTGATTTTTCAGTCCTTGTTTATTAATGCTGTCTATAGGCTTTAGGCTTGCTGTTCAGTTATGCTAAGATGTTTAATAGAGTTTGATGCAGAGTGCCAGAACTCAGCTTGTGTGTATGTATGGTGTGACCTACTGATATTAATTCAGAGCTTATACTCGTCCATTTATCCAGCTATACTTGATTTCTGAAATGCCGAAAGTTTGGAACACCTAAGTTTAGAGGACTTGTGCTCTGTCTTCTATGTCAGGAACTAAAACCAAAGAAATTTTACTTGAATGTAGCTGTCAGAGTCAGAAATTGACCCAATCGCTGATGGGTTTAGTATGGTAACATCAGGGAAGAGAGCAAGCTCAAGATGCATTGTGTACATCCTGTAACTCCTGCTTTGTGCAAAGAACCTATGCACTCATGATACGTGTAGNGATACGTGTTGTGGTCGCATGACAATGGGAGATGCAAGTGTCACCTGTGTGGCCAGTGGTCATCTTCAATAGTGGAAAATGGAGAAGCCAGTTGTTCTGCCTGCTGAGATGAGTGAAGAAAACATTGAAGATCAGTTTCAGTGGCTGCAACCATGAGCATTTCTGCATCCTTCTTGGGATTTCCCATTTTATAGGTGCATTGGGAAGGCCTGCGTGCTAGTAGACTCTTGAATTTCTTCTCGATGATAGCATTTCCTCGGTTGGTCCCTTTGAGAAGTAATTGTTTGGTCTGTGGTCAAGTTTTTCATTGAGATTGGTCTGGCTTCGTTTTTTCATCGCTATAGATTATTTTCAATTTGTATTTCCCAGAGCTGCATGAGAGACCATAGAGGGATTTGGTCTGCCCGAGATTCGATTACTGGCCTCAAGATATTCTTGTGTCCCTACTGCACCTATAAGACACCAAAACGTACTAACGTCGTGACTCACATTCGTACTCACACCGGCGAAAGGCCGTTCCGGTGTAACGTGTGCGGGAAGACGTTTCTACATAGTTCGAATCTGAAGGCTCACTGTGTTAGACATGCATTTCGTGACACATGAAGATCTGTGGCTGTTGTATCCTTGAAAGAAAATAAATTATATTCATGCTCTCAACACATTTGATTCTCTTTCAAGTGTGAGTCAACTAGTGTGTGTCAAGTCACTTTGTGCCAAGGCATTCAGTTGTTCTTTAACCCATCCTTCCCTGGATCTTGCACCAGCCGCATATGTTTCCTCGATAAGCTCAGGCTAATATTGATATCAATTTCAGTTCATTGTCAGTTTGACTAATTTTCTAACAGCAAGGCGAGGAATAGTCTTTTTTCATGGTATGTTGTTGTCCTTCAGTCAGCATGGATTTGTACCAGCCATGAAAAGAGGGTAGGGAATTCATATTACAGTTGTATCAATTGCTCTAATTGTACTCTTGCATCTCACAAGAAAGGAAGATGTGGACCAAAAGGAGATGTGCATGGTCCAGACAACTTACCACCATTCCATGATTTGCTGGCTTCATCTCTCATGCCACAGGGACAAGATTTTTCTTTTTAGCAATGTGTGTGGTCTGTTCCTGGTGATAAGGAAATCAGGCACTACTGAAAAACGTCTGATATGAAATATATTTATTTATTTTTTTCAAATGAATATTGACCAGAATTCTAGTTTCTCATGTTCTCTCACAGCTCTAGTTACTTACTCTTTTTTTCCATAACAAGTTGTGATTACTAATTCAACAGAACTCATTTAGCTACACAGTTGGGTACCAAAGCCTAATGCCTATTTTTCAAAAGCATAAGAAAACTTGAGAGAATTTGTGTACACAACTGCCTCTTTTGGAGGTGAATAATTGCCGGTGCTAAATGGTCATGGATCACTTCCTGGAGTGGTTGAGCAATTATTATCTTTATTTTCCTTTAAATTGTACAGGTTTGGCACTTTTATCATTCTGGCAGAGCATGGGAAAGTTGAGCCCATTTCTGTGAATCTATTCATTAATGATTAAGAGGGGATGGTATTTTCTATGTATCTCTTCCTGGTGTGAATTATTGTGGAAATATTGAAATATAATATGATGGTCCTAAGTGTGAAACACATTTTATTGTCCATTTAATAGCTGTGAATGTGAGATAACTTCCTTCGTGCGAAAAGGGCATGAGACTGCTCGTGCAAATGGTTGGATGTATGTATGTGTATGCAAGCTGAAACTTCCATCAGAATTTGTGGAATGCTGATTCAAACATCACCAAATTCATTTCACAACTCATAGATGTGAGCAAATGTTTCATCCACAAAATATACTATTCCAAAAATAATAAATATAAATAAAAACTAAGTGGCAGAGAGGTACTGGACTGGATTGGTGCATGTAATTTTGAGCAATGAACAAGAAAGGAAAAGGCAATATTAATATTGAAGCTCCAGGAGGGCACTCAGTTTTGTTTTGAAATGGTGTATTTAATATTGTTGTTAACTAATGATGTCAGTTCAAAACTATGAAGCTGATAAATTCCTTTTACATAATAAAATGGATTGGGTCACTTTCCTCCCCCTTTTCCAACCCCAAATAAATCCCCTTCCACACCATTTCCAGACATATCTCCCGTTCTCATCCATGCCTCAAATTATTTCACGTGCATCATATATTGTGCTACACCCGATGGAGGGCTGCTACTTGCTCAGCTGGTTTTAATGATGTAATGCAGTCTAGATGGAACTTTTCTGAGCTGTTAAAATACTAGGAATGGCGATTCAATTATGCTCATCAAGTGATTAATGTTAGCGCTGTTGATAAACAATTTAATAAAAATCTACCTTACAATGGATTCTACTTAGGTGGTACATTTTCATTCCACACCCATAAGTCGTCTGTAAACGACAGCTTTGTTGTCTTGAGGGCATTCATACAGTCATGTTTTCTTTGCCTCCACAAAGCAGTTTTATTCCATTAGCCAAGTTCAGAGAAGGAGTTTGATTTAATCAATCAGGATGCTCATGATAGGCAAAATTAAGAGCATTTCCCTTACCAACAATGTGAAATGCTATATTAATTCCTGATATCCTAACATACTTCATTTGCCTCTAAGCTTGAACGTTTGTAGGACTGGAATGTATAAACATTCATGCTTGGTTTTAGGTCTGCTTCCCATTTTTGTGAGAACAAACAGTGGGAAAAGGAAAGCATCATTGACTGCAGGCCATACTGTCAGCTTTTACTGCTTCTGTTAATTACCGTGACAGAAATTAAAATTACTATCACCGTGACAGATATCTGGTTCACGGAAGAACATGGGAAGGGGTTTCGTTTTTTAAACCATCATCCCACTCGAAATTTTATCCTGATCCTAGAAATGAATGAAATATTGTTTCCTGCTGAGGAAGTGTTTATCTTTCCCAGTTGCTTAAATTGAGACGAAAAAGCACATTTTCCGATTTGAGCTATTAGTGCAAAACTTGTGCTGCATTATTATTCCCTTCTTGTAAGCAGCTTCTAAAAAGCTTAATTTTTTGCGGAGTTATTTAATTTTACCATTCTAGATTTGAAAAAATGTAGGCATGAGAATCTAAGTTTCTTAGATGCTTCATTCCCAAAACAAAACTCAGCAGAAATATGCATGAAATATTGAGATAAATTTTTTTAAGAATGCTACATGTAATGGAAAGATTAAATATAAAAATGTAAAGGCTATAACCCTTTCAGTGGCATGCAGCTGATTTTTCTGCCAGATCTACCACTTCCAAAAATGCTGTTGGCCTATTTTTATGTCATTTACCAATAAGGTCCCAACTATGTGATGGAAGAAACCTAATGAAAAGCTCTAGTCAAAAATACATGTACATGTGGCTGAAAAATCAGCCACACAGCTGTAAAAGGGTTAATTTTTTTCTTTAATTTCTTGTTACTCTACTCCTTTTCCAGGAACATGCAGCTTGACTTGTCTCATCAAGTTGTTTAAAATCAAGATCCAGTATGGTTTATTAATGAGGGGATATTTTTTCAGTCTCAGATGAGTTAAATACAGGATTCAGATTTATACTAGCTCTACTTTAGAAGTATCAGGTTGTCCCTGGGATTATCTGCGCATAACTACTTTTCCTTTAGCTGTCATATTCAAGATGTGTGTTTTGACTATATGTTTACACATGTCTGAGTTTGCCTGTGGTTTATGGTTTCAACCGACATTGGGAGCAATGTTCACTGGTCTTGAAAATGCTTGTTTTTAAATCACAATATTCTCACATTTGACCGTTCATCGTCTTGGAAAAATCCCACCCACAGATGAAGTCCCCTTTGAACTTCACTTGAAATTGTAAAAATGTCGTGTGTAACTGTGTGAGAAGAATTTGAAAGGTCTCCATCAGGTCAATCCACTTCCACTTGACACTCGCTGAACCTTCTCAATTGCTGGACTGTCATTCGTGGAAGCATGTTTTGCGAGGGAAAGGGAAAATTTGCATCGATGCAGTTGGAAACGCTATGACTTTTATCGTGAAGGGGGTGGCACAAGGTTTATCTATTGGCAATCACTTTCCTCAGCCTAACCAATGAAATGAGGACCACATTCATTCATGGAACTCATTTCACAAATCTCTCTGAAAATATAGACATTGGTGAAGGAGAAAGATGGAGTTTGGAGCGGACGACAAACCAGTTTGAGGTGCAAGATGTTCTTCTGTTCGTATTGTGGGTACAAATCCATTACTAAGGCGAGCGTCGTCGCTCATGTGCGACGTCACACGGGAGAGAAACCTTACGAGTGCCACGTCTGTGGGAAGTGTTTCCGTGTGAACTTTCTGTGGAGACGACATCTGAACACTGTCCATTCTAACCTGTGAATTTCAAACAAGAAGGTTGTTCTGCGTGACGATTCCGCCTTCAAGACTGACAAATGGGGTAAAAGGGTCTTATGAATCAATGGCTGTTTCTTTTCGTGCTCTGTTTGAAGTTGATGAGAGATGTGTGACTTTTAGTTCTTGCATTTGAGATGGAACACTCAAATTCCTTCTGGAAAATACTATTTGCCCACATTCTTTATGATGTACGAAGATTGATGTAACGGTCTCATTGCTGTATCTTGGAATCTGGGTCTTCCTTTGTTTCCATCACCATCATATCCATTATGTTTACCACCTACCAGACAGTGACAATGGAGACGACAGGAGTCTGGAGCGGTCGCCGACCGGATCTCAACTGCAAGCTCTTCTTCTGTTCTCACTGCCTCTACAAGTCGGCCTGCAGGTCGCACGTCCTCGTCCACGTGCGCCAACACACCGGTGAAAAACCTTACACCTGCAACATCTGTGGCAAATCTTTCAAGGACAGGTCAAATTGGAAGCGCCACCTGGCCACTGTGCACGTTGCATTCTGAGACCCGCATTTGTGCTGAACACGTGAAATGCTTCCATCCATTTTTGCATTTCTTTTATTTTGAGTTATTGTCAGAAGGTGTGAATGTATTGATTTTTGTACAATGGCTGTGATTATCAGTGATGTGTAAAACATTGATGTCTATTGTCATACATCGCATAACCAAGATAGAGGAACTAATACGGGCTGGGTTAAAGACAAAGGTGTGGCCATTTGTTGCACATTGAAGTATTTCAGGCTACCAAACTCTCCATCTGTTATATTGTCTTGCTGGTAAAAAATGAAAAAAAAATGTTCTCGATGTTTCAGTCTTGTGTTCTAAAAATCCTAGCTTTTGCAGCCAGGATTTTAGGAAGCAGAATTATCCCTTGTTGTGCTTGCAACCAGATAGGTGTTAAGTGAGACAGTTGAGAGAGTTATGAAAACAACTCATGAATAAACAAATGCTCAAAATCATAGTTGTGTTTCCTTCCACTAACATCTTTCATTCCTGAGGGACTTTAAGCTAATTCTAAAAATGTTTATGCAAGTGAAGGACATGCTTTTGACATTTTTTCCCCCTTTTGAAGTGAGCACTGCTCGTATTGACTCCACCATACTTTGTGATTCATGAGACATCAATTGTTGGAAAGTGTGTGGTAAAAACTCTTTGCGGCACAAATTGAGAGCCATTTTTATTTGGTAGAGTTTGAGAAGAGGACACGATGGGATCTGGTGCGGACGAACGAGGGAGACAGGCCTCAAGCTTTACTTGTGCGTGTTCTGCAGCTACGCGTCGCCCCACCGGACGAACACCATCCACCACGTCCGGTGCCACACGGGGGAAAAGCCGCACCGGTGCGCCGTTTGCGGCCAGAGCTTTCGGCAGAGCCAGCATTTGAAGGGCCACGTAATCACTCATCACGGACAGACACGAGTGCACGAATGAGACTTGGAATCTGAAAATTTATTTCTTGAGTGATCTTGTGGGGTGGAATCAGTCAACAGGACACGAGAAATCATTTGTCATATGTTTTTATCGTTCGAGCAATTTGAAGAGATTCTGTCGATGAGAAATGTTCCATTGCTAGCCCTGACTCCCATCATTGTTGTACTTATCAAATCCTTCAAACCTGCATTTGTCCTTGCCAGAGCCTGAAGCAAGTCGAGAGCGGCCTCTGGACCGGGTCGGCCAGGGGCCTCCGCGTCTACGTCTGCGGCGTCTGCGGCTACGCCTCCCAGAAAGGCAACGTCCGGAAGCACTACCGCATCCACACGGGAGAGAAGCCCTTCGCCTGTTCCCTCTGCGGGAAGAGCTTCGCCCAGAGCAGCAACTTGAATTCCCACATTGCACTCGTGCATCACTCCAGTTAGGGAAGCCGGACGGCATCGATCGAAACATTTGTCTTCATCTGTGCATTGTCTTCTGAGCACAAAAGTGACAGTTTGCCTTCTGCTTTCATTATATCCCATTAAAATTGGCTACATCAGTTGAAGGAAAATGTTCTTGAAGCATTTATTCTATTTGCATCTGGGTCTTTCCACATTGATGAAACCTAATGCTTGTTACCTCATGATTTTGGATCTCCGGAAAGGGCGCTTTTGCAATAAATGAACTATGTCCACATGGGACTTCCTGTGAAGCCATTCATCATTTGATCCGTGCTTTTTCATGTGTGATGGCAATATCGACCACACCCCTGAAAACTAATTTCTTGAATTGAAATCTGTCCCATTTCCTCGATCCCACACGTCCGTTTCCAAAGCATCCGACCAACCGGCCCCCCCCCCCCCCTCATTCTTCAACCTGTAATCCACGAAGAAAAATACATATTTTCAAAGTTCTTGCGATTGTGTTTGAGTCACCGGTTCTAATAACAAAAACGAATACACCTATGTAATTTCTTCAGAATTTTGCTCCATCGTTAAGAACATGAATTGTAGGGAAAAAACGAGGGCCATTGCCCCTCTTCGCCCCTTCGGCTTCTGGCTCCAAGAAATTCCATCGCGACCGACTTCAGGTCTTTCAGGCCCGTTCGGTTTTTCTTTCTTGGAATTCTTTTTCTTGCGACATTTTTTTGCTCAAATGACGAAGTCCGCTAGCTCTCATCTGTGGGCACTCTGTTTCTTTTTCCGTGTCTGAGCGGAAAATTGCGAGTAGTTCCACTCTTTTGGATGGATTGGTGGCTGCAAAAAACAAAAACAAAACGAACCAATGGGCAATGTAAACAATTTTTCTTGAAGCTGCGAGTTTCATTAAATTTGGCTTGGGTAGGTCTAGCACCGGATTCATGCGAGTTTCGTATGTTCATCGGTCGAGCCAGCACCATTCTGAGCCGATATATTCCTGGAATTTCCAAAAAATTAACCGAGACAACGGGGAGCCGTGGAACAAAATTTGACAGAAACGCGGCTCAGCTCAAGTACGGGCAAATAACATTTAAAAACGTCAGAAATTAAAGCCTACAGTAAATGACGCGAGAATTCCTTTTCCAGGGAGGCGGAGCGCGTCGCACCGGCGCGCCTCGACGACGCCGACCGACTGAACGCTCCCAACTGTGAAGCAGGTCGGAGGAGGGCACTCAGTGGAGGAGGGCCGCCACGCGACTCGAAGCCGATTGGTCGGGGCGCGGGTGTCATGGCGCCGCCCAGTGGACGAAGGCGGCAGCCTTCCGGTTCTGAGGCTTCGGGTTCTCTCGTGTTTCGGCGGGGATTCCGTCGAAGGAACTTTGTGGAGGCCCGTGACGCGATCGGTTTTCGATTAGATTAAGCTTGCTTCAGCATGGCTGGCTTCGGCATGGAGGAGGCTCGAGTTTCCTATCATTTAGGCCTAGTCTTGTGGAGTCGAACGCTTTTCCTAAGTCGTACGATGGTTTTTGGGGGGCGATGCGGAAGTGGTTTAATCTCGACCTTGTAGTGTAGGGCTGGAAGCATGAAATTAGCATATTCCACTTAACGCAACTATTGACATCTCGTTCTTAGCATAGGGTAATTTTCGAACTTAAATTTTTGATTTCATAAGCTGAAAATGTCAGCTGAATATTGAGAAATTGTGGACAACTGCCTACAGTATGTCGAGGATTGGATCGTGCCACAGTGTAACTCTTTTTCATAGCTACTCCAAGCTACAAAAAAAAGGGCAATCTACCATCATTTTGCATATAAACCAGTCTGAGGGTCAGAGGCACTGCCTTCCCTTTAAAGCACACTCTAATAAGTCAGACTTATTGAAAAGCCTGACATCAGCCTCAATTGTACAGACTCATTGTCACGGTCAATGGCTAAAATTAAAGACAGGCTCTCGAAGTTGGACTCCACATCTTGGTCTGCCCTAACAGAGGCAGTGCAACCAGCGCCTGGCTCGTTTTGATAACTAGGAAGACCATTAAATTTGGCAAATTCTAAGGTGAAGAGCAAATGTGTCATATTGAATTTCATTTTCTGAAATAAAAATAAATTAAACCTCTGCAGAAACTCAAAGGCATCAGTCAATGCAAGCAAGAGTTCATGTTCTTGCTGTAAAGATGGAATAATGTGTGTAGTTTCTTTGGTATGTCCTTATTACCATGATCAATATCAAGAATGACGTCTTGATGATTCAAATAGTCATTAAAGCACCATTACGAAGGGGTGAGTGATCATTGATCTTTGCGAAACCCATTTGAATTTAGCAGATGTCATTGGTCTTCCACCAAATGTTAGGTGAAAGGTCCTCAACATTCAAGAGCTTTGAGCCCGAGCGTAAGTTATGGATTTGAAACCAAATGACTGTTTTGTAAACAGTTTTTCATAGCCAAATCCAGATTTGATTTCTCTTCTGGCACTTGAAATCCTTGCAGATGTGTGCTTTCATATTTGTCTATGATGTGAATTTTTAATACCATGTGTTGATAAGATTTTATATCCAATCTCTTTGGTTGTATTATTTGTAATTTATATACATATTACAGTAGGTCTAAGCATTGTGAAAGTCTGATTGATATAATTTTTATTTCTTCTGCTTTGAAGATGAAGTGTCATTATGAAGTTCTGGAAGTTGCTCGCAGTGCAACAGATGAGGACATTAAGAAGTCCTATCGAAGACTTGCACTGAAGTGGCATCCTGACAAGAATCTGGAGAATCCAGAGGAGTGCAAGACGCAGTTTCAGACCATCCAACAGGCCTATGACGTGCTGAGCGATCCTCAAGAGAGGGCGTGGTACGACAAGCACCGAGAGGCCATCCTGGCCGAGGGTCTCGACGAAAACCACGAGGAGAAATATTTGAACATCTTTCATTTTTTCAACACCTCTTGCTTTTCTGGTTTCGGAAATGACGATCGAGGCTTCTATGCGGTGTACAGGGAGGTCTTCAAGACGATAGCTGCCGAAGAGTGTGATTTCATGGAAGGTGCTGATGATGGGAGCGATGTAGAAGTGCCTGAGTTTGGAGATTCAGACAGCTCTTATGAGGAGATTGTACACCCCTTTTATGCATATTGGATGAGCCATTGCACCAAGAAGTCATACGCATGGCTCGATAAGTACAACATCCGAGAAGCTCCCAATCGCCAAGTTTTAAGGATCATGGAGAAAGAGAACAAGAAGATCCGTGATAAGGCCAAACGCAAGAGAAACGAGGAAGTGCGGGCCCTCATCGCGTTCGTCCGGAAGAGAGACCCGAGAGTTCAAGAGTATCGGACCCGTCTGGAAGAGAAGTGCGCCGCTAATGCACGGCGTGTGAAGGAGATGAAGGGAAAGCAAGCCATGGAAAGGAGGCAAATGATGGCATCTGCCAAAGAGGCTCTCCCCCCTTGGGCCAGTACTGCTGACCTGGAGGAAGGCCTGGAGGATATAGAAGCTGCACTCTTGGCTGAATTTGGTGAGGACTTGTCCCCCATGGAAGGTGAGGAGAGCCCTGATGAAAGTAAAGGAGGAGAGGAGGACGGTGAAGATTCAGACTCCATTGGGAATTCAGTCCTTGATGAAGCCTTATATTGCATTGCTTGTGACAAAATTTTCCAGTCTTCCAATGCCCTAAGGAGTCATGAAAGGTCCAAGAAGCACCTTTTAAATGTTAGCATCTTGAAGTCTACATTGGAGACCGAAGACATTGCTGCACGCCCAAATGGGGAGGCCGAGGATGTTGCTGAGCAGGATTTGTTAGATTCTCAGCTGGATTCTCAAGAGCAAGCACCAAAGTCGAAGAAGAAGAAGTCAAGGCGGAAAAAAGAGAAATTTGTTCCCCTAGATGAAGATGAGACAGTTACAGAAGAGCCAGGCATCGAAGAAGGTCCATGCGATGAGGAGCCTTTGCCCAAACAAGATCCTGACAAAATGGCAGACACAGAAGAGGAGAAGCCTGGAAAAAAGCGAACCAATCGCAAGCAGAAGAGGAAGAAGAAGAAAGATGAGCAGAACCAGGCAGAAGAACTCACTTGTGTTGTCTGCAGAACAGTTTGCACCACCAGAAATAAATTATTCAAGCACTTGGAGGAGACTGGACATGCTGTTAGGGTATCCAGGTGACAACTTCAAGAAGAAAGGGAAATAATCAAGTATTCACGAAAGCAGGTTCGTGGTGTGAATTTATTTAATCAAATACTGACTGTGTCATTTTCAGAAAATTCCAGAGCTCTTCAATTCCCTGAAAATGTTTAAGCAACGAGAGTGAGTCAGTCATACATGCGATAACTATGAAGTAGTGTGATGCCAAAGGAACCTTGTCTTTTGATAAATATAATGAATAGGACATTAACTGTGTAAGATTTGATATGTAAACAAGTGATTAAGAACAATGTTCAACTTTACTTCCAAGGAAAAGTATTACTTCCATTAATATGTAAACTATATGGAGTGTTTGAAAAAAAAAAACTACAATTTCATTCCTCAAAAACAATAGAGGAGATAAGCAAGTCTTGGGTGTTACACTCAGCTACTTTTTAAGAATTGTTGTCAGTTGAAGTTCTTGTTTTCCTGAATAAAATGTTAGAAAAGTAGTCAGTTCCGCATTTTTCCTCATTGTCATTGCATTTCTTCATTCCACTGATGAGTTGCTATCATATCAGCACAGATTGTTATACATACTCTTCTGATTTGCTTATTGCCTCGGGAAGGTTCCTCAGCTTTTGAAGAAATTGTTGTTGTTTTCTATAAGGTTACCACGATTGCAAGAGATTCCACCCAGTTTTTAACTTGGCAAAAAAGAGGAGCTGGTGCACAATCATACCTAAATGTGAATATTTGAGGAGAAAGAAATGTTAAAGACTTAAATTTAAGAAGATTATTATTTTTTAGAAGATTTATTATATTTACCTCATGTGCAGGTTGGAGATATTTAAATATAAAAGTATGGCCTGAATGCTGAAACCCATTCTGCATGTATAGGTCTTTGGACTCCATCTTGCCTGAGCAAGGTTTGTGCATTCGGGGTCTAAACAGTTATTTTCAAACATACTGCATAGAGTTGGATTGGGGAATCTGGCAACAGCTGAGTAGGAATATAACTGTCTGATGTTCTATTGAATGGTAGAATTGTTCTGTTCCAATAAAAATAAGAAAGCAAAGATGCTCCAGGGTCGACATGGCTTCATGTCTGGGTCTTGTATGAATCCTTCCTCTAGAGAAATTTGGTTCAGTTGAAGCATATTATTATGCAATCATTTGCATATTCAAAAATTGTAAATATGAGGAAAAACACCCTTTCTGCATGTTTAGGTAGCACTTGCCATTTCTGCCTCTTCTCTAGTTCCCAATCCCTGTGCATTCAAGCTTTCACGAATATCTATGAGAAGAGGCGAGTGAGTCAACTTCTTTCTCTGTCCTTGCAGGTTGGCTCATGTGCTTTCAGTTCATTCCCTCTCTCCCCTTCGTGTCTGGAACAACACGGAGTCTGAGGCTACACGTTTAAGGATCGGATGAAGAAGCTCTGGCAAGTGCATGCGATGGTCTCCCGCCGGATGTGGAGACCCAGAGGAATAGACTGAAGACTGCAAAGTCTCCATGCTATAGCTAGGGTTCTTGTTATCCTGAAGGGATGTGCTTGTTTGTAGTCTGAATGTATATAGACAGCCTTGAATTCTTCCTGAGGAAGGTTTAATAGTAGAATCTTCTAGATAAATTGCACCAACTCCTTGTGGAAGCTGGAATGCCAAAGTTATGCTAATTAAGAGTCTGTTGCTTTTGTGTGATATATTCTAAAGGAGCCAATACTTTTCTTTTAAATTGAACCCACAAATCCAGTCATGTTTGACTTAGGAGCACTGCAACGGTATGCAATTTACCTGGAGAAATTTTAATTAACTTTGAGACCAATAGGATGTGATGCCTAATGTCATTGCATGTCCCTTCAAGTGACTATTGGGACCTGTGCAAATAAGGTCATTGGATAGGATGAGATTTCTGCCTCCTCCCCAAACTATTGGTTATTTTGCAATATCATATTCACCCCTTCCATGAGAACCCATGCTGCTATTGCCCTTTTAAATCACATTTTATAAAAGTGAAAAGGCTAGACCTACAGAATGTGGCAATCACATGGTACTTTACTTCATGTGCTGTCTTTTTTTTTCTACCTTTTAAACTTTCACAATTCAAACCTTTCACTTTCAAAAGGGCCCCTTTCTTGCTTTCTTTTCAGTGAACTCATCTGTGTTGTCTGCTGTTAATTTTTTTTCATGTCTGGAGCGATAGAGTGCATTACTAATTATAGTAACCACAAGCCATCAACAACTTAATTTTGACTTGCATCTTATTGCAGATGCTAATGTAATTGACAAAGCATGTAGCAATGGTAGTGATTTTCAACTGTGGGCAAATGTAATGCTTGGCATAAATGCTTGACGTAGACCAAACAAAGAACAACATAAATGTGATATCTCCTCTGGAAGATTTGCCAATGCCTTCAGATGGATTTAATGACTTTTGAGCTCATTGAAAATTCAGCTGGAATTCCAGGATGATGTTCAAATAGAAGCCTGATGACCTCCTTCAATTCCAACGAAAACTGCAGTACTGCCATGGAAGGAGTCTGGTTAAAAGGAGTTGAATGTCTTCCTCCTTGTTCTTGTTGCTTGATCAATTTTCTCATGCATTCTCACCCTAGTGGGGTTCATGGACCTACAGTACCTTCTTGAAATGGGTCGTGCAAAATGTGGGCTACTGCCACCTGCACGGGGCTCAAGTGTCTGAGCCTTTCAGAGCTGCATGTTCATTTAGGTAGGGCTGAATACTTGAGAAAACAAAGCGTAGTCCTTCGCTTCTTCTTCCTTCTGGATTTTCTCATTAAACTGCAGAATAATAGAGTACATAAATGGAATTGATATAATTATTTGTGACCAACTTGCATGGCTGTTGTTGACTGTTGGGTGTAGTAAATGTTCACTCCCTGTTATTTCTTCATGGATGAATTTTGCAAACTGATTTCATCTAAAAAAATATGTCTGCTTCAGTCTATTCAGCAATCCACGATGATCATTAAAAATCTCCATATTTTTGCACATGGTCATTTCCATTCTGCTTCTCATACATCAGGCTTGATGCTGAAATAAGGCTGGACTCTGACATGCTTCAATAGAGAAGAAAGACAATTCCATAGGGACACCTCAAGCTTGATCCTTTCTGAACCAGGACAAAATAAGCTGTTAATTGGCTGCATATTAACACACAAAGGTCTTCAGTATTGTTAGTTTTGGGTAACATCTTTTCAATCAGGGGGATCATGGGCCCCTTGCTTTGACCTGATCACCTTTGACTTTTGCCTGTGTAGTTTGCTACCTTCCTTAATGCAATGAAGCTTCACTGTGGCAATCCTCTTGATCAATGTAGCAGGTATTTTGCTTCTGTTTCTGCTGCACTTGTGAAAACTTTCCCGTATGGAAAAGACATGCAATATTTCAGGAGAAATAGCTGAATATGTTGGACTTGTATGGTCAATAATTGAGTACATGATGATAAAAAGTTACATGAACTCAATGGGAAGCATGAATGTCATACCTTAATGGAGACAGGGCCAGATCAGGTATGAAACATATATTCTTGCAAATCATGTTCAAATGTCAACTTCACCTGTCACTTCAATGACAATGGAAATGCAAAAAATGTGTTGAATAAGATTCTAGACCTAGACAGATATGGCTTCATTTACCAAGAGGAGATAATGCTTTGTCCAAAACAACTTCAATCCATTTACTCTTCAAAGGCTGATGAGAATCAGGAAAATTATGTATAATTTAATGGAAGGGAGAGAGAAATGATGTATAATGATGGAAGGGAGAGCTGAGGTGATAAGGCATCATGAAGAACCATATCAATTTGGCCTGAGAAGCTTTAACAAAGCAACATGTTGAGCTAGATGGAAAGTGAAGGATCCAAGCATGGAGGATGACGTCTTCAAAAAGAAGGGGACGAAGTAGTCACTGCCACATCTCACAGGGAAGAAGTGTGGACTCGAAAAGAGGCAGCTTGATCATCGTGACCCTTCTCGACTTGGGTTCGGACGACAGTTCGAAAGCCAGAATTGAGAGCTTTCCAAGCCAGACTTGTAAGATATCTGCATGGAAAGTGATAAAAGTGAAGTGACATGGGCACCAACCACAACAGTTGTGTAACTAATGGACAACTGTAAATTAAACTCTCAACCTCGCCAAAGGTCCAGTTTAATGCCAATGAAGACTCTCTAAAACACTTCAAGGCCTCTTTTGTGGTATAGGCTGATGAAGGCAAACTATAGCACCACAAAACAGAAAAATCCAGAATTTTTGGGTTGATAAGGTAAATTCTAACCCTCATCAGTTTGAGCAAAGGTTTCATCCTTCTTTAGGGGGAGACTTCTTTCACTCTTCATCCCCTAAATCCACAAGCACTGAAGCAGACTGGGCTTTCTCAGTTCTTTTCACTCATTCAGTGTGATGGAAGAGTCTCAAAGCAAATGTGCCAGCAGGAAAACACCTGAACAGCATGGCTCCTCCAATAGCCCCACTTGCTTTTTGGATTATCCATTTAACCATGGTTAATCCTAGGATTTACCATGTGAGGCTGAGGTGAGGGGTCAGTTCCCCAGTTCTGGTGTTTCTCCCAGGTATGCACCTATAACAAGAACTTATTGTTAAAGCAAAGACCCTTTTAAAGAAAGCTAGCCTAATGAATACATGAAAATAGAATTAGATTCTGTCCAATTTCAGGAAATTGCCAACAGACTTTTACAGACCAGAAAAAAACAAACAAATGTGCTGACATATTACAATACTAATACAGCATTTGCAGCTCTACATCAGTACTGCTCAACTGATCATTTCAGACAAGCAACTTCAACAACTAATGGGGACTTAGAGCCTTATGACATGCCTCAAACCTGGAGGGCAAAGGCAAGTCGATGGTGACATGATGGCATCATCGTTCTTGATGCCACAACGGGGCAGGCATCTGGTTTTGTGTGCCACTTGAAGAGGTTGGGGCATCTTGGCCCCATTCACAGTATTCATCGATGGTCTCAGGTCATACCTATTCGGGAGTATGGCAAGTCATAAAGGTCGTCATATTGAATACACTTGGCCCTTGAAAGTGTCCATAAGGCATCGTTAGTAATGAGGCTCTCTAAAACTAAGCCTGCAAAACCCCCTCACAAACAAGCATGGATATGCATACTTCAAAGGCCTACAATCAAATGCCACACAAACTTAGTGGGATTCTTCTCAACATAACCACTCACCAACCAAAAATCTCATATTGAAACTGCCATTCACCTTGAACTGGTCTTGAAGTGATGCAGAAAGACCATGAGGTTTCATCGCCATTAAATCCTGTCTTGTTCGCCATTCATCGAAGATGTAGAAACAATATGTGAATTGCTCACTTGCAAAAACAGAACCATGGACTAGGTTGCTTCAGCATCCGGTCTCACGAGGCCAAAGCGATAGGCCTAGACCCGAAGGATCACTTAAAGTGACCCTTAGGCCTGAATGCGACTTTCTGGTCATCGGAATTTGAGGGAGGAAAGAGGAACTGGCATCTTCAACCTTGCCCTTGCCCCTCGAGAGGCGATGAATGGCCAAAAGAGCGAGAAATTTCTAGCGAGAACCACTTCAAAGTCAAGCCGGCCGCTCCGATTGGTCGGGCGAAAACAGCTGTGCGGTAGAGGACTGCCTGCAAAGCCAACGACTTCCGTCCCGCGGGCCCCGTTATGCAGTTGCGGATGCATACCTATGGAGTTGCGGGACGCTGCGGTTCCATGAATTCACGGCCCTCGAAGGACTCGAGTATCCACTCCACGTGATCCTCGCTTCTTTCCTCGTGGGGTTCATCCATATCGCATGGAACTTTCTAGACTTCTACCCTTGGCGCTGGATATTTCTGGAAGCAGCTAGGCCCCATTTTCACGCAATAAAATCGACGAGCGAGGACCTCCACTTGCATTTCGAGCAGTGATCCCACACCGGGAAACGTACCGCAGAAGCCCAGCTATCGGATCCAAGTCGCCATACGACATGGCCTTATTTCCATGGGGAATGTGGTCTCGCCGCGAAGAGATTGACCCCTTCGCCCGCCTCTTCAATCCGCGCCTAGGCGTGAGATGCCCCGGCGCGGTCCCGCGCCTCTGCGTCCTCTCGTCCGCCCCGACTCGACGACCCGACTTCGGCCGTCTCGCGTCGGAGGCCTGCGAAATCATCGACGACGAGGAAAAATTCGAGGTACCATTCGCAACGTCTCAGTCTCTCCTCAACCGAGACGGCACCGACACTCGATCCTCCCCTCAGGTGAACCTCGACGTCCAGCACTTCTCCCCCTCCGAGATCCAGCTAAAGACATCCGGCGACTGGGTGGTCGTCGAGGCGAAGCACGACGAGAAGCGGGACGAACACGGCTGGGTCTCCCGCCACTTCCAGCGCCGCTACCACCTCCCGGAAGGAGTCAGACGCGAGAACGTCCAGTCCTCCCTCTCCTCCGACGGGATCCTCACCGTCAGAGCTCCCAAAATGGCAAGCCTTCCTTTTTTTCTCTCTCCTATATCATCCCTATTCTCACCGCGTTCATCTTCCAGGCGATCCCCCTGGCCGCCACAAACGAGCGCATCGTCCCCATCGCCCAGCCGCCGAACGAGTAGCAAGCGCGGGAAGTCGGGAAGACTTGCGGAGAAAACTCGGACGCTGTGGGGATTCTCCCGACCGTCTCGGTTCTTGGTGTCAAAAGCGCCTGTGATTCGCAATTAATTTCTCCGTGTTACCCTTTTTTGTCTCTCATATCCATAAATAAATTTCACGAATTAAAACTTCAACCCTCGAAATTGATTTCACCCGTCTCCGAACGAAATTCCGCCGAGAGCCCATTTCCACGGAATCCCGGTCGGCTTATCTCCGAGTGCCACAAATGTTTCACGGCGGAATTCCAAGTTTCGAGCGTGGCGGTCTTCGGAATCCGTTTCGAAGTTGCACGATGGACGAAGATGGTAATCGGTTTTCTTCAACGAGGTTATCGTTTGGTCTGTCGCAGCAACCGCCCGACATTTTTCAATTCTGTCTCTGACTGGAAAAGAAAAATAAACCTGTGCTTAGTCGTATGCAAGAAAGCTGTCTCATATCGAACAGCCAATTCTATTTAGCCAAAACCTGTATCTTTTTTTATTTTTTTATTTATTTTTTCAGCCAAATGACTTTTCTTCACTAACAGTACAGGGCATGCTCTGTGGAAATGCCACTCAGCATCAATGCATTCGTGTCACCGTTGCATCCTTGTCACCGTTGCATCCTTGTCACCGTTGTATCCGGGTCACCGCCGATGGCTTCGTAAGAGCAGGTCTGGGAACAAAGTCCCTGAACATTCGAATGTCGTTGGAGTCATATATTTATTGGAGGGAAGTAAAGTCGCGGTGAAAAGTCACGTAAAGAGAGATGGGATGTCACATAGGGAAAGGGGAATAATGAAGAAGCGGGTGCAATGGTGGGAAAGGGAAGGAGTTACGGAAGAAGACAGGATGAAGGCGAAGGACAACCCTGTCTCATTTTCATCTGTTGCCCCACCCCATCACACAGGTAGAATTTTTTTTTATTAGCAGTCTTTCAGTCCCCGTGTCCCTCAACACTCCTCCCCAAGAAGTAAGCGAGAGACAGGAGCGGAGAACGTGGGACGCCCGGCGCGGATGTCGCAAGAGAGAAACCCCGAGGGTCGGCCGCGTGCAGATCCACGAGTGACGTCCAATTGCAGCCGGAAGCTTCAGAAACGGCAGGGAAAAGAATTTTTTTGTCCAGGTTGTTCGTCGAAAAGCAGGAATTCTCTCCGAGAAATCGAAACCGTTTCGTCTCCGATGAGACGGTGAGTGGTCATTTTCTACTATAAATACTTATGTGTTACTAATAGAATTTGAAGGGAGTTGGACAAACGCTTTTTGAATTTATCATTGGCACATCTGAATGCAAACATAGAAAACAATTTAATTTGACAGTTACTTTGGTCTCTGGTTATTACCAGCTGGATGTGATCAAGTCTCAGAATTCAAAAGGTAAGTAGTAGAAAATGAGTAGAAAATGAGAAGAAAAGGAGAAGAAAATAAGAAAATGAGAAGAAAATGAAAAGAAAATGAGAAGAAAATGAGAAGAAAATGAAAAGAAAATGAAAAGAAAATGAAAAGAAAACCTGCAAGAAAATGGCACGAAGTTGTTGGAAGGTTTAAAACCGCTCGAATGAAAGCGATGCCAGTTGACGACTCGCTGAAACGCACCGAGTCGGGAAGGAGTCGCGAGTGACGGGTCGACGGGCGTGACGAGAGTGACAGGTTGTCTCACCGTCTCGACGGAGGAGATGTAACGGTTTCGATTTCTCGGAGAGAATCAGGATTTCCTGCTTTTCGACGAACAACCTCGACAAAAAATTATTTTCCCTGCCGTTTCTAAAGCTTCCGGCTGCAATCGGATGTCACTCGTGGATCTGCACGCGGCCGACCCTCGGGGTTTCTCTCTTGCGACATCCGCGCCGGGCGTCCCACGTTCTCCGCTCCTGTCTCTCGCTTACTTCTTGGGGAGGAGTGTTGAGGGACACGGGGACTGCAGGTCTGCTAATAATAAAAAATTATGCCTGTGTGATGGGGTGGGGCAACAGATGAAAATGAGACGGGGTTGTCCTTCGCCTTCATCCTCCCTTCTTCCGTAACTCCTTCCCTCTCCCACCATTGTACCCGCTTCTTCATTACTCCCCTTTCCCTACGTGATATCCCATCTCTCTTTACGTGACTTTTCACCGCGACTTTACTTCCCTCCAATAAATATATGACTCCAACGACATTCGAAATGTTCAGGTTCTTTGTTCCCAGACCTGCTCTTACGAAGCCATCGACGGTGACCCGGATGCAACGGTGACACGAATGCAACGGTGACACGAATGCATTGATGCCAAGTGACATCTCCATAGAGCATGCCCTGTACTGTTAGTGAAGAAAAGTCATTTGGCTGAAAAAGTAAACATTTTAAAAATTCTGATACCGGTTTTGGCAAAAATGAAATTGGCTGTTCGAGATGAGACAGCTTTCATGTCGCCATCTCGTATCATTTGCGGGAAGCTTTTTGTTCAAATAACTGAGATTGATGTATCATCCTGAGATACGACAAATGTTGGCTGCTGCCCTAGCGCCGACGCGGGGCCTACGTGGGCAGCCCACAGCGACGTTGGTCCACGCTCCCCCACTCGCAGCCAACGTGGGCCCAACGTTGTGTGCTTCCTGGGTAGGTGATGTCCCCCTGACACACCCTATCACCCATCTGTGCCCCTTGCTTTCAGAGCCTCTGCTCGGATTGCATCCGACCCCGGGAGACTTCACATTCAGGCTGACGATGGCCTATGGAACTTCCTTCACGGTGAGACTAGTCTCCGCGCTGAGTGGCTCCGGGTCGGATCGGTCAGTGTCCACTGTCGGTGGGTTTAAGAGCTCCTCAAAATGTTCCTTCCGCCTCCCAAGTATATGTGTCTCGGCAGCCAACACTTCCCCGCTTCGGTCTTTGAGGACAAGGAGAGTGTGGTGCCTGCCTTGCCGTAACCTTCGGATGGTCACCCAGGACACTCTGGTGGCAGTACGGTTGTCCGATTCGATCGCCGAATTTCTTCTTTTTGGTCTTGCGTTTCGCTGGTGTCCACCAGGGAGAACGCTTGGCGTTATCGTGCGCTACCCCGATGCACATCTCCCCACAGACTCTTGCTGTCGCCGCAAAAACACCGAGCTGAAATGGAGCGCATTCGGTCTTCACATCTGAAGATGATCACAGTTGAAATCACAGTTGAACATCACAGTTGCAAATACTTCTCGCCGATCGGCCTCGCAAACTCGGCACGAGTTCCCTCATCGCGAAGGGCTTCTCGCCTCGCTCATTTTTCAACGCCTTCTCTGCCTCGTTCTGAGGTTCACCCGTAGTTCACCCGTAGTTCACCTGTAGTTCACCCGTAGTTCACCTGTAGTTCACCCGTAGTTCACCTGTAGTTCACCCGTAGTTCACCCGTGTTTGTTGACCACTAGACGGTGATTGGTGCTCTGTTCAGCTCCCCCAGTTTCCATCGAGCGCCGCTTTTGTCATCAGGCGCTTCATGTTCTTGATGTTACATCACCAGATGTGGCACATTGTAAAAATAAATATATAAATAGTTTTGACCCGATGATTCCACATCTGGCACAAAATTAATTTTTTCTTATTGCAATAATCCCCGAATGCCAGCTTTAAAGAAAAAAAAAATCCAGGCAACCATGAAAACTCCCGAAAAGCCAAAACAAGACCAAAGCATACAAAAAAAATGGAGGGAAGACCGCCGAGTCACGGCGCCGTGACACGCGCGCGCGTCGAGGCGTCCCGCATCCCAACGAGGAACGGTTCCCGCGAGAGTCAGCGACCTCCTCCCCCCCCCCCCCCCCCTCGCGAGTCCGCGCCCCCCCCCCCCCCCCCCCCCCCCCCCGCCCCGCCCCGGCCTCCCTTCCCCACGACCCTCCATTCGCAGCAGGCGTTCCCTCCGAAGTGCATCCCCGTGACAGAGACCTTCTCCGTGAGAACATCCATTTGAAACCGAAACAAGCGAGTTTTTCCCAATGACTTCTTCATCCGACCGCGTTTTTTTTATCACCTGTTTATTTATTTAATTACTTATATAAATATTGTTTAACTCAGCGGCGTAACGTCGGGAAGTCAAAGGGGGGCACCTGCCCCCCCCCCCTGCCCCCCTCGCCCCCCCTGCCCCCTTTAAATCATGTCCACGACCGATTGCTCTCAAATGAATTGCAAATCGCAGTGGAAATTCTCCGAACGAAACCTGATCCGTCGGCGGATATTGCATTTGGATTTTTTTTTGTGACGATCACCGCCCAAAGCGTCACCGAATGGACAATTCCCATTCGACTCAATTCGACTCAACTTCAAACGAAGAAAACACATTTTAAAATGAGTTACACTCGAATGAATCTTTATTAAATTTTCGGTGAGCCTTGTCTATACCTAATAGTATTCACTGCGCGAAGTTTGGTATAAACATATAAAATATATAAATTGAGCCACATCTACGCTCACCGCCGGATATCGCGCGCAGTCAACGCGAAGCGCCGCGCAGGAATCCCTCTCGAAACACTCGAGTTCCGCTCAAGACCACACCGACCATCCATCAGCTGATGCCAATGGCTTTTGGGCCAGCACAGCTGACGAGGCGATGGGTGGAGGCTCTGGAGGGGAAGGCGGGAGACTCAGCCTCAGAGGTCGATGCAAGAGGCGTTGGTTCATCTGAGCCTGGGGATGCTGGGGTTAAAATTTAATTATTAATCACATAATTAATTGTTAATCCGTTGATTGCGTAATATGTTGGTAATAAAATATTTACAAAAATTATACTATTTATAAAATATACTTTTTACATTAAACATGTTATATATTAATATACTACATTATTAAATATCAAATGGCTAAATATAATATTATTATTTAATCATGCTTTTATTATTGTGTTATAAAATATACAATATTTTATAACACAATATACTTTAAGGAGTTGTAAAAAAAATGAATGCATTTTTCATTTTTAGGATGATCGGCATGCGTTCGCTGAAGACCTCGCTGATCGCGGCGACCGCGACGATCGGCACGCTCTGGGCCGCCGTGGCCCTGGCCGAGCCCGGCGAACCGGGCCAACCGGGCCAACCGGGCCAGCCGGAGCCCCGGGGCAGCTCCGTCTACACGGAGGAGGTGCTGCGCCAGCTGGGCTACCAAGCGCTGGTGAAGGTCCTCTGGATCCTGTTCTTCACGAAGCAGTGGTCCCTGCTCAAGGTCGGGCTTTCGATCAAGCAGAATTGGAACAATGTCACGAATGGGTAGTTGGTCCCCAGAATAAAGCCTCAATTTCTCTCTCATATTCATGTTTTTTTTTTAAACATTTTTTATTGTAATTTTTATTATTTTAGTTTTTATCATTTGCTTATTGAGTGTCTGGATTGAGATGATGTTTAATTACCTTCTGCACTGACTTAAGTCGCAAGAAGTAATTCCATGCTCACATTTAAAATTTTGGCACTTGGAGCGGCATGAAATCGCGATTGCAAAGACGTCACACCGAAATCGAACTTGGAAATCAGCCTGTCACGGAGAACACTAAAGAGATGGAACTTTCAGCCCTGCGCGGGAAATCCATCGTTCAGAAATCACACTTCGCTTCGGGTCTCGGCCGGCACAGACAGAAAAAAACGAGGCGAGCGCGTCCTTCGACGCCAGACGACAGACTGTCGGAGGGGAGGCGAGATCACGGCGGGAATGGCCTCAGGGCCGAGCCCCGCGCTCTGATTGGTCGGGAGAGTAGAGTCCGTCCCGCCGCCCACTTTTGGGTTCCCGCGGGCAGAGCCGTGCAGTGCTGTGAAAGGGGGTGCGGGAAGCAGCGAATCCGTGTCATCCGACCCGCAAAGCACTCGCGACTTAACGCGCAATAGGCAGTAGTTCTAGATATCCACGATTCTAGACACGCGTGGATTTCGCTTGTGGACGGGTTTCCAGCTGCAGGCCTGAGAGTGAATCCCCATCCTTCTTTGTAGTTTCAGTTATCGATCGTGCCGCTGTTCACCATTACCAAGTACATTTCCATCCATCTCCTGCAAACGCGTGCCCATCGTCCAGTGAACGGATATATGGATCAACTCCACGCACGAAATTTGTGCCCTCATCGCCCCAGACTTCACGAAGCCACGTGGCCTCACCGAACGGCCGGCCCCCCCTCCCGAGTATTCGACGAGCACTTCGCCCTGGGGCTGAGCGACGACGACCTCCTTGCCCGGACCCTTCATCGCCCCATCCACGACCAGGCCCGTCGGTCCAATGTCGGCCGGCGCAGGTCGGGCATGAGCGAGGTCGTCCACGACGAGGAGAAATTCCAGGTAAGATTGCCTCGTTTCCCCTTCCGTTTCTCGTCTCCACCTTACGACATCGAGCTCGGTGAGAGTGTATTGCAATAGAGGCCATAACGATGAATCGTACTCGAGCAATTCCATGGGGAGATTCTGGAGTCTCACTCGAGATAATAAGCGAGAAAAGGACTTCAACTCATTGATTTTACCTTGCCTTTATCTACGAGACCCCCTTTCCCCCTTAAAACTGCAATACAGACCCCTAACCACAAGCCCCACCCCCCCCCCCCCCTCCCCCCATCCAGGTGACTCTGGACGTCCAGCACTTCTCCCCCTCCGAGATCCAAGTGAAGACATCCGGCGACTGGGTGGTCGTCGAGGCGAAGCACGACGAGAAGCGGGACGAGCACGGCTGGGTCTCCCGCCACTTCCAGCGCCGCTACCACCTCCCTCCTGACGTCCGACCCGAGGACGTCCAGTCCTCCCTCTCCTCCGACGGGGTTCTCACCATCATAGCTCTCAAAAGGGCACGTCTTTAATTTTTTTTCCCATTGTTAAATTCAATTTCAATTTCCAGATTTTTCCTTTCTTTAATTTGATTTCTTCTGAGTTTTACTGCTACTCTCATTCGTTTTTAATATTGTGGCATGAGCAACAAAGCCTGTCTGAATCGTTTTGCAGGCGATGGAAGGCGCCGGGAACGTGCGAATGGTGCCCGTCATCCCGACCGACCAGCCGGCCACGATCGAGGAATGCGGGGAGACGTGATTCAGCTCCTCACGAGACTTCGTCGCCGAGAAGACTCGAGAAAGCACTTTCTGCTCTTTCAATTCTCGTCTCAAGCTCGTGTGAGATTGAAATGTCTGTCCTGGTGAATTTCATGCAGCGCATTGGCCCGGTAACGAAAGAAAATGTTTGCATATAAAAATATTTTGTACGCCAAGAAGAGGACATTATTCATATGAAAGTTACTATTTGTAAGTGAAAATATTATTTTTTTAAGGGAAGTATTTTACAATTTCGATCATAATGTATCTGTCTTAAAATACCGAAGTATTTGATACTAACATCAAGGCGATACAAAAATACGAATTAGTTAAAAGCGCCTCAGCCAAGGGAAGCAGTCGGCCAACACCCAATCAGCAGCGCATGTGTGGCCATGGGTCGGCGTATGTGCGGCAGCTGCGGCGTTTCTGTGGCTTTTCGGTTGTTGGACCATGTGTGGCACGGGAAACTTTTACATCCTTGGCCCACGCTTGCCAGACATGGTTGTTTCACGCACGTATACTATTTACGACTGAAGGCGAGAAGAAGCGATTGCGGATGCTTTCGTGAATACGGTAGCATCAGGACTCACTGATCACGTACCTACCGAGCAAATGCGTCCAAGTTGGTGACGTCGTTGAGTTATAACTAAAATTGCCCGAGATCACTTCTTGTCCCAATAATATTAGATAGAATGCGCTCGTGTACCTCAACACACCTTCATCAAAGCAAAAGAAGCGATTCCTAGGCGAAATCTCGAAATGGATGAGAAATAAAAATAAAAACATTGTAAAAATTAAGACGAGATATGCACTCTATTGCTAGCACAGAAAGGCACATAATCGTGGCGATAATCACCGATGGAATGGAAGAAGTGGGACGAACTTGGCCCTATTAGGGGAGAAGCCAACAACACCAGGCAGTGCATTCAAATGTCCGTCTAGGAGGTGATAGGGATGAAACCTCAGGAAGGATTTACAGCGGCACACATTCACAGCAATAGAGCATACAACCGCCGGCGAGAAGACGCACAAATATCCAGAATGCCGTCTGACGAAGAAGGACAGAGAAAACATCGGGACGACGAAGGCGACCGAGTCGGGCAGGGAGTGCCTCCCATGGAGCAGCCATCCCGACAGACACACGCGGGACTTCCTCAACCGTGACGCCCACCTCTCGAACTTCAACTTGGATTCCTGGTCCCACAAGAACTACAGCCGAAACCTATCCTGGAGAGAGATCATGGTGTTTCGTCCAAGACTCTGAAATCGAGTAGGAGCACTACGATGCCCCTTTCTGCCACGAGTACCATAAAATCTTTCAGCCGAATTCTCGCTCGTATTTCGTGTTTGCATTTATTCTTGTTTGGTTACGACGGAATGCAAGCTGACGAGAAAGGGAGGCGAATACGTGGGGAAGCAGGACGCGACCAAACCGGAGTATTCTTCCCAGGACTGCTCGTCCATCATGGTTTCGTTCGTGGTGTGTCCTTTCCCCAGATGCATATATGAGACAGCTCAAGCCGCTCACGGCGAAGGAGGGAGCGCAGTTTCTTGAGACACGTGAATCGTGTAGCGTAGTGATATCACAGATGGAATGCGATTTAGCTCACTTCGATAGGGTGCGGGCCTGTTGTGTGTGTGTTCGTAGGGGGAGAAAGTTCGTTTCATGATTCAACTGTTGGCAATTGTATTTATAATGGGTAACCAGAAGAAAAACTAGCCTTTCATGAAACTCGTACTGGGAGCCAAGTATCCCTTCTTTTGAATGCGTTGCACGTCAGCCTATGCATCGTCTCGCGTACAGTTGTCTTATGCAAACGGCGCAGAGTCAAATAACATTGTGAGAATCGGGACCATCAGAAAAGGAAAGAAACGCGAAAGGCAAAAACAGCGATAGGAGCAGAATCGTCGATTCGAATCCTGCAGAACTTTCTTGCACATCTTCAGCTTTGCCCATTTCCCCTTTTCTGCCTCGCGTTCGGCGTTCAGTCTTTCCGTACGGAGATCTGAATTGGTCTTTCCCCCAATGAAAAAAAAAAGCGGTACTGCGAGGCACCGCTTCGCTTCTGTTACTCGGCCCTGGACTCTTTCCCCCGAAAGCAGCGAAGCCCTTTTTGCCGCGCCTCGTCGTTTTTGTCATCTACACGGAAATATCATCAGCTTGGTCTGCGTCTCCTCCCTTACGAAAATGTCTTATAGGATTCCTATATGTTCCTAAAGGAATATATAGGAATCCTATAGGAACCTAAAGGAATCCAGTAAGATCCTATATGCCCCTTAGAGTTCAGTTTGGGACCTATAGAGTTCCCTCCTATAGGAAAGTCTATAGGTTTCCTATAAGAAATAACTATAGGTTTCTTATAGGACATTTCCGTAAGGGCTGGCTCGATCAATTCAGGAAACTCCGACTCGTTTCCGCGCTCGATAAATTCGCTCGAGAATGACGGCAATTCACCAGGGAAAAAGTTGGAAAGTTCCAGCAGATGTCCTTTCTTACTTGCCGGAGAAGTAGAAGCCACTTCACAACTGCGGGAAGAAAAAAAAAATTTGCATTCTTCCCATCGGAAGCATTTCCTCCCGAGATTTCAAAGAAATTCTCCCGGCTATTTTGATTTGACCTACGAGTCAAGATGTACGATGCTCGGTACTGATTTGTACTTGATCGAGCCGATTTTTTTTTTAAGCTTGCTCTCGTTGTAGTCACTCGTAAGAAAGTAATTGGAGGAAACAAAACTCCTTGTCCTATTCTGCGTGCGCACTCGACCACGAGCCTATAACCGATTCTCCCTGGCCATATCGGCCCGTGGTACTACGTGGAAGGCGGTGAGAGGACCGTGGCGACGTGAGCAGGTGCAGCCAAGGCCTTTTATAGGTGCAGTCACGGCTTTTTATAGGTGCAGTGAAGGCCTTTTATAGGTGCAGTCAAGGCCTTTTATAGGTGCATTCACTTCCACGGCAGGTGAAAAAGGCCTTCACGCATCTGGCCACTCTCGAGGGCCTTGGTTCTTTCCAGGAATGGGTCGATGGCCGATTGTCGTGCCCATTGGCTGCTATGGTGCTGGTGCCGATTGGCGTCTGAAAATTGAGAAGTAATTAACATGAGATTGCATATTAATTCCATCAAACCTATTTGAAACTAGGTGATTATTGTCTGTGAGCATCCTACAATGATTTTTTTTTAGTTCTATCTGTTTAGCTGTGCCCGTCAGTGGTTTTCATGTTGAATGATTTCCATTGCAATGATTTCCAGTTCTTTCGACTATTTTCCTCCGCCGGTTCCTAGAATACGGCTGAAATATGATCAGATCGATATTTCTCGTGTTCATTCGCTCACTTTTATTTTTTTAATAGTAAATTTCGCGTGTAATTTTCGTCCCTCAAGGAAGGAAATAACTAGAAAATCGAGGGTGCGGGATTTGAAATTTGGCTCAGAATTATTGTTGGGGGTCTCACGGTGGCCTGCAGTTTCGCTGAAGTTCGTTCTTGAAGCTGCCGCCAGGTGGCAATTTACCGGGTAACACTAAAATGGCCATAACACTAAAATGGCTCTTTGACACTAAAATGGCCATGACACTAAAATGGCTCTTTGACCCGAATGACGAGGGTACGTCCTAGCGTCATGGGTCAAAGGTGAAACATTTTTTGAGAGAAGTCCAAAATTCGAATGTGCCGGACGAAATCGCAGGAGTTTTCACCGGAGCGTTTTCGAGAATCCCATTTAAAAAAAAAAAACTCTAAGCAAATGTGGAATTCCTCGCTTGTCGAGCAACGCATATCCTCGCTAAGGACTCCATTTGCGATATTCGAGTGTGGGAATAATTTTTTTTTTTCCAGTCGTACTTTTTCGGCAGTCCCTTCGAGAAGATATTACGGTACGGAAGTGTACTGCTTCTGACTTCATGGAACCTTATCGTAGCAATTTTCGCGACAAACTACTTTTCAGGACGAAGTCCCTGCAGGACGCAAAAAACACGAGCACGCTCCAGGATCACCCGACGGCGACGATCGATCGCAAGCCGATGGGAACCGCGGAACGCCGAGCAAATACGTCGCGGTCGGCGGGCCCGTTGAGAAATGGTTTCAAGTCCGAGCCGACTTGATGAATGAATGGCCGCGTCTCGAATCGATTCGGGTTTCTTTGCGAACCCGGCGTTCCCGCATTCATTTTTTTTCCTGACGTCTTATAGTGATTCCTTTCTATGGAGTATCGTAGAGTTTCTTTAGGAATGTGTAGGAATCCATTAGGGTATAGAAACCCGAAA
Source organism: Darwinula stevensoni (assembly GCA_905338385.1). Classification (NCBI taxonomy): domain Eukaryota; kingdom Metazoa; phylum Arthropoda; class Ostracoda; order Podocopida; family Darwinulidae; genus Darwinula; species Darwinula stevensoni. The sequence goes on along the minus strand of CAJPEV010002876.1, from coordinate 6,136 downwards.
TACCTCTGGGATCCTATGAATTACTTCCAGGTCCCAACAGAAAACCCTTATCCCTAAAGAATTCCCATTGGACTTTTTCGGGTTCCACTTTTCCTCTCGTTTCCCGAAGACTAGGAGGGGGGCCAATTCCCGGTTTCAAAAGGCCAGAAAAGGCCAGAAAAGGACCATACTTCAAACTAGACGATGAATCACTCGCAGACTCGACTTCCTCGACGTGGGCAGCCACCGACCAGCAGGAAGCACGAGTGGAATATCATCAATCAAGTTTGCGGCGGATGAAGAAATTCGATATCTATCGTCGTATTTGTGCGTCGATGATGCTTCGGAGAAACCTATGGAAATTCTCATCGAAGATTCTCATTCTCAAATGTCTCGGAATGTGGAAACGCCGACATTGATGAACGGGTGAGCCGTACCTATCTTATTCTTATTATTAATAGATGTGCTGTAGAAAATCGATATGATGCAAAAATGACTGCCACCAGCTAAAAGCAAAAATGCACTTTGTGCAGATTCTTTGGGTGAGTATCTTTAGGATGGAAACCAGCAGAAATATATGAAAGAGAATAAATGATTATCCGTTGAAAGGAAGGGGAAGGAAATTTCGGGTTGCGCACGCAGCTATTGCGATTTCGCTTCTCGCATTCGGCCGAAGGTCAATGTTAGTCCCGAACCGACGGGACAGCGGTTCGTAATTCCTACCGTTGGCAGTATCGATGGAAACTTTCCCTTCTTTTGCACGAGAATTGGTGCTCGTCCTCGTCGTCTTACACGGTGTGGCCTCGACGGACTCACTCGCCCATTATGCCGCTCATCCCGGGCAGAGATACGGAAATATCGCGCTCGCAACGAGGGAACGGACACTCGGACTCTGCGGGAGGAAATGCGCGAAGCGGAAGCCACCGTGCTACGCCTTCAACTACCGCGAAACGGACGGATCGTGCCAGCTGGTCCTCGATGGGAAAAGCGGCTTATTGGAAGGAAACGATTACAGCTCCTACGTCCAGAGTGAGTCATGATTATCTCAGAGATCGTCTCTGTGCGAATTCAAAGAATAGGTACTGAAACGAGGTACTGAGTCCCTCCAGGGCTGTGCCTGACCGAGCACCCGAAGATCCCAAGCGCGAAAGTGTCCTACGAGGAATGGAACGGGGAATACCCAGCGCCGCCGGGGGCGATGGTGATTCTCCGCTGCGAGCATCCCAGAGGATTCTCCGATGGCTCCTCCATCCACACGGCTCGATGCTCGGCCTCCCCGGATTCTTGGTGCAGCTCCTTCCAGGAAAATGCAGTTCAGTGTAAGGGCTTCAAACGTATTTTGGTGTCAAGTACATTTGGCGATCAGAATCACGTGAGTGACGCTCATTGAACACGTTCTAGACATAGTAATGACATAGTAATGATAATCATGAGGGGAGAAAACCAGCCGGGCCAGCCAGGGCATTCAAAGTCTGGGTCTGGGAGGTGAAAGGGGAGAAATCTCGAAGAAGGACTTACAGTAGATCCCTTTGACAGCAATGCACACAAAATATTCACGGCATGAAAATGACGCTTTTTGGTCGTGAACAAATCTGTCCGTCGATGTGATCTGATTTTAATCGAATCGAAAACTTGATGTGATTAAAATGCATCACATGGAAGACTCTTTCAGGACTGAAATGCATCAAATTCATTCTGTGTGCATGTGTCTCGCATGTGATGGCTTTCGGCCTCGTTCTTCATACCATATCCTTTCTCCCCTGCCCCAAATAGGGGGGGGGGGGGGTTTGGAATTCTTTCCGAAGGATTTCGCTTGTCAGAACAGACCTGTAGGACGCCAAAAGAGAGAGCACAAGTTTCGATCCTATACTTCCCTTGACTGTCACCTCCGAAATTCTCCCGCACGGTTGTAATATATGATGAACGTACTCAGATCTGTTTTAAAAAATGTATTCATGTAATATTTTACACCTCGGGGGGAAAAAAATTCGTTCCTTTAGGCGACTTTATGCAAAGGTAACGGAGAAGGCGTAATTTTGTTCATTAAAACGCTCAATGAGAAATATGCAAAGGGGGATATCTTAATAGGGGAAACGATTAAGATTGAGAGAAGGTTCGGAAGCAACTATTCATTCAAGGCGATAAACTACGAATATCAGACGAACCTATTGTGGGAATATCCTATGCTCTTAAGCATGAAAGCTTAGCCTATCGTATGAGTATCGCACCCACCACCAGTACAATAAACCAAAAACAGACACCACGTGGAACTGGACTCGAAAAAGCGTTTTTATGCATTAAAATCCCTTTGAGACTAACCAGCTACTCGCACGGGCCAGAGGGATGGTGATAGGGCGAAGAGGCGTTTCTCTCCATCGCGTTTCTTTCTCTTTCTCTTCTCACTCTCACGCGCTTGCGTGTCAATCATTATATTGCCCTGAGGGCTTATGAAGGGGCGCTTCTTCAACTCAATGAAGTGGAAGACTGAAGTTGACGTGCGTTGGACGAGTTAAAGCCACTCAAACTTCCCCTCGCATCAACTATGGACGCATTTGGCATTTTGCAGACGCCTTTCAGGTGATCCGGCATGGTCGGGAAGAGATTCATTTGAATCGCCTATTTGATTGGTGCTTTTTCCTCTTGAAAAGAATAAAAATAAATGCGGAAAATGACAGAAATGAATCATTTCGATTTCTCGATTTCTCTGAGTGTAAGGCATATCATCCGCAGGCGAGATGCACAAATACCCAGAATGCCGTCTGACGAAGAAGGGCAGAGAATACATCGGGACGACGAAGGCGACCGAGTCGGGCAAGGAGTGCCTCCCATGGAGCAGCCATCCCTACGGAACACCCAAAGACTTCCTCAACCAAGACGCCTACGACTCCAACTTCATCAACTTGGATTCCTGGTCCCACAAGAACTACTGTCGAAACCCTTCCTGGAGGGAAAGGCCCTGGTGTTTCGTTTCTGACCATGAAGTTCAATGGGAATACTGCGATATCCCCATGTGCACCGATACCAGTAATTCACGCAGCCTTTCCTCTTCTTCAATGTTTATTTTCCAAGTGAAGCTAAATTTTCCATGGAAATATGAACGTGCTAATTCATGTGGAATTTTTATTTTTACTTTTATATTTCATAGACACATATTTTTTCATACATGCGGAGAACGAATCCTCTATAATGGAAATAGGCTGATTTTCCTACTGTTTCAAACATTTAGGGCCATCTCTCATTTTTCATGCTAATCATGTTAGAAACTTTCACGGCACCCATCTTTTTTCCTAAATGCTTAAGAATATATAAATTCTACGTAAGGGGGGGGGGGGGGGTCAACCACTGTAAGCGTGTCACCATGAAACAAAAATAATTTTCCATTCTCATTTCGTGTATCAGCCGCTTGTTTTCGGGAGTGTTTTTCCACCGAAAAATCCTTATTTGCATTCCAAGCAGCGGGAAAAGTAGGCGCGAATTGCAATTCAGAATTCCTTTCCGAACTCGCCCCACTTTGCCCCAAATCGCCCCAAAACATACAACTTTCTGAACTTCTTCAAATTTCTCGTTCGATTACCTGGTCTTGCTATTTTCCACGCAGAGTTTTTTGGTCCGGAAAAAATTACCATGAACGTGTTGTCATCGGCGCAAATCTGGTCTTCTCGAAATGAATTATCTCGGTCGATTCACCACAGATCCCCCAGAGTGCAAGGCGGCCCAACAAGGCGGCGAATACATCGGCAGGAAACGGGTCACCCACGCGGGCGTCCCATGCCAACGGTGGGAAAAACCGAAACTTCGCGAGAAACTCGACTGCTGCCGCCCTGGCTTCCCGGACGAGCCCATCGCCGAGGACCACGACTACTGCCGCAACCCGAACGGCGACGCGGCTCCCTGGTGCTACAACGAAGACGGCGACCGAGAATTCTGCGACGTCCCCTTCTGCGCCGTCAGATCGGGACAAGGCATCCTCAGAATTAAAAAAGGCGATGGGGATTATCCAGAATGCCGACTGACAGAGAAGGGGAAGGAATACTTCGGAATGAAAAACGAGACCGAGACCGGAAGACCTTGTCTCCCGTGGGAGTCCCAGTCTCATCGAATGCCATGGGACTTCTTCAACAATCAGACGACCTTCGGAGATCACTTCCTCAATCACGACCTATCGTTCCACATGAATTACTGCCGGAATCCGGCTCTTTACAGAGAGAGACCCTGGTGCTTCGTCTCGGATCAGACGATCGAGTGGGAGTACTGCGACGTACCGTTCTGCCGTGACCCCAGTACGTATTGAATTTCACCGAATTTTTTAATTCGCATTTAATATTCGCTTTCATCGTCTTCCAGATCCGCCGGAATGCAAGCTGACGGGAAAGGGGGGAGAATACGTTGGCCGTCGGAACGTGACCATTTCGGGGTTTCCGTGCGTGTATTGGCTGTCTAGTACGGCTGCGGAAATTGTGTCTTTTTTTCTGTCCTCATTCTCGGACGAAATAGATGGAAGCCATAACTTTTGCCGGAGCATCAAGCCCGGTACTCACGGTCCGATGTGTCTATTGAGCTTACCCACCGGGCCAAGAGCAGAGTACTGCGACATTCCTTTCTGTCCTGCGAGCGACGGGAAAACGTGCGACGTTCGAGTCTCAGGGAACTGCATCAGTGAGCGCTGGTTCAGCGTTTTCCTCTTCGACTTGAGTGTTGGCAGTTAAATTGTTGCCATTTCCGCAAATTGGATTTTTGCCAAATTTTTTTTGCCAAATTTCTCTAGGCCCAAGCGAATGCCAAGCAAGCAAAACCGGCGTGGAATACATTGGAACGAAGAACACGACGAAATCGGGCTACCCGTGTCAGCCGTGGATGAGCAACACCCCGAACAGCCAAGAATTCAAGTCCCATTACGGTTCAACGTTCAAAAATCACTTCCCGGACGACTTACACCCTTCTCACAACTTCTGCCGGAACCCAACCTCGGACCCAAAAGGCCCTTGGTGCTACAACGGAGCTGGAAAGAAACCCCCCACGGACAACTGCGACATCCCTTCCTGCTGAAACGCCCAACGCCACCAAACCACCCACCGCGTGCACTTCCCCCAGACTTACATCCGCTTTCCGGGTAAATTGATATATTCTTCGAATTCTCGTACTGGATCATGTTCTCTCTCGTGTATTTTAACTCATCTTTCAGAACGTGTACAAGGAGGAAACGAACCAAGCATTTAGTTGGCCATCCGTTCTTTCGAAGAGTTACGAAACTTGTCAATTTTTAGGGCATTTCGAAGCATTCAGATTTCAGAATAGAAATCACAGAATAGAAACATTGAAACTGATTTTTTTTTTAGCAATAAACATTGAAACAGAAGAAGGTGCATATTTTCATTTTTATTTTTCAAACCGTGACCATTGGAAAGCCCAGTATAAAATTTGGTCCACCAATTTGGAACCGAACTTCAGCATATTTCTTTCTGCGCATAAACTCAGCTAGAGATTCAGTGAACATAAACAATTCGACTTGAATGGGAATTGCATGTCCGCGTGTAATGACACTGTTTACATCTTTTGCAGGTTGAGATCCCTTACGGAAATGTCCTATAGGATACCTATAGATATTTCTTATAGGAAACCTATAGACTTTCCTATAGGTTTTTGAAACACGAAAAAACTACTGGATCCTTTAGCATCCTATAGGATCCCTATAGGGTCTTATAGGACTCCTGACCTATAGGATTCAGGGAATATATTTTGGTTTCGAAACCCATGCATTACGACGGAAAAGGCGACCTGGGTTAATAATGGCGCAGCATTTCGGTGTAAATAAAAAACCAATTAGGGGCTTCTCCATGGTCGGGAGACATGCATTATTAATACCAGTAATGCGGGGGTCTGCATACTTAATGGCCCTGCCGCACATGTGTCGCTGGATTGCACGTCTGCTTCCTTCGGTAGGAAGAAGTAGTATTCTTCTCTCGACCTAAAGAATTAGAAGACAGAACCTGCGAGCACGTCTCTTTACTAAAACTCCTTTTGCATAGAGTCTACTCAGTTTCGTACGTGCGTTTCAAAAGGAATAAGGGCATATTTCTTCACGGGACTCCATGATTCTATCTGGAAGATGGGAATGACAAATAAGCAACTGTCGAAGTTTATTGATTGCTACAATGAG
>CAJPEV010002875.1:0-28732 GCA_905338385.1 Darwinula stevensoni | reverse complement strand
CACACGAACCAAAACCAGGGTTCCACGAGAAGAAGGTTCTTCTCTGCTGTCGGTGGGATTCAGAAGGAATGTTGTACTATGAGCTCCTGCCAACCGGTACCACCGTGACTGCCGTCGTCTACGCTACTCGACTTCAGAAGTTGGCTGGCGTCATTCAAAAAGAGCGTCCCAAACGCGACAAAGTTCTTCTGCATGACGACGCTCGTCCACGTGTTGCGAAGATGACTCGCCAGACGATTTCGGAACCTGGCTGGGAAGTTTTACCCCATCCAGCGCATTCTCCGGACTTGGCCCCTTCCGACGATCACTCGTTCCGGGCCCTCGAGAATCACCCGCGGGACAAGGCCTTCGACGATCGAGCACGGCTCGAAAATGATGTCGGCCGTTTCTTCGCTTCGCGATCGCCAGAGTTCTGGGCAAAGGGCATCGAGCAGTTACCCGTGCTTTGGGATCATGTCATAGACAACAATGGTCATTACATTGTAGACTGAAATTGCATTTCAATAAAGTTATAAAATTTTGAAAAATTTGTGTTGCAGAGTGTTGCAAGACTTTCTTTCCAACCCAATAATTTTTGGAAACAATTAAAATGATACCTTTTAAATTTTAAATGTGTTCCACTAAATTTCATTATTTTCAAAATAGTTCAAATTCACATGAATCGAAGAAAGACATAATCGATGGTGATGACATGAGAGAAGTAAAAGGGCGAAGTTTCCGGCCAAAGAAGGAGTCCCTTTACGGCACTGTCACCGACACGAATGATGACCTTGAGCGGAATACGACGCATTTGAAGTGGCAGATCGAACGCGATGCTCCCGGATGTCGGTAATTGACGGTGGTCGGAGGAGCACCTTCGCGCTCGGCGGGTCTGCTCTGTTCTGTCATGGGAACCGACGACCCTCGATCAGGTCGCCCAGCATTCTTCGAACCCATCTTGAACTGACCTCTTTCATGTCCAGCTTTTCGTGAAGAATATGGAGCACTCTTTCTCCTGAGATTCCACACTCTCTTGACATTGACGACACCTTCACACGTTGGTTCTCCATCACTAAACACTCGACTTTCTCGCACATTTTTCGTCATTTTAAGGCATCTCCTGGGCGACCCGATCGAGGGTCATCCTCTAAAGATTCCCTGCCCCACTTGAACTGCTTGCACCAAAATTTTACTTGGTAATAGGAAAAAGAACTTTCGCTATACACGTTTCTCAAACGCTCAAAGACTTCTTTTGGTGAAATCTCTTATTTTGTAAGGAACTTCATGACAGCTCGACGCTCTAGCTTCGTGTTGTCCATTTTAACAATTTTCAATGTGCTGAAACGCCACTGACATATTACTCCCCCCGAGTAATACTTATAGGCCAATGTCTCTAACGCTGCTAAGAAATAGTTTTTACCTCTCCTCTCTCTAACTCAGGTAGATAACTTTTCAAGTGGCCCTCGTATGTGCCCTGGCACATTTGTTGGTTGAGACTGGCATGCTCAAAGAGGTAATAACAATTACTTTAACCATATCCCTGCATCCTTTGCATGAAACCATAATATGCCATAAATAACATGTATAGGATCTTTTTCGTGTTCAGAGAAAGACGTGTCTTTCATGAGGGTAAGATTAAATGGTATTCTCAATAATTCTCATATGCTTCCTCTCATGCTTTGACATTTTCTTTTCCCGAAGGTTGTGTTCTACTTCCATCCTGTTGGGTACACCCATGAAGATATCGACCAGCTTTTCAGCTCTATGAACCATTACCTGTCGATGAAGGACACTTGCACTGTGGATGGTGAGTTTCAAATACTTGCAGATTCTGTTAGATGGTCATGCCGATGACAATCCCCAGCTTTTGTTCCTTCCCTAAATAGGAAAAGAATATGTACATGCATGGCCAGCACAATTGTTCATATGATGCTCCTCTCATATGGTATTTTGTTTGATTAGCAATTTTGTTTATCGGATTCCACATGGCCCCATGCAAAGCTATTTTTCCGTAGCCTTATTTTGATAAAGAAAGTTTACAGTAAATATTCAACTACTCGCCATACATGGTAATCTGGAGTTTCACCCTGTGGGTTTCCTTTTCATTCAGTATACTGTTCATCTTAAGTCTTCATGGACTCATTTGAAGTTTCCTTGCACCGACTCAAGTGTTAACATGAGTGCTTTCATCATGTGTTATACTCCACGATTTCTCTCCTTTCACTTTTCCGTACCAGATTTGAAAATTCATTGAAGTGGAAGGGGAGAAGCACTCCACCCAGAAGAAGTGACTGTGGTTCATAACTTTGGAGATATTGTACGGAGTCATTTTCCACGTCACTTCAAAAGGCAGACCAAGCCACTTGGATTTCGATTCCGAAAGTCAAGTGGGGTAACAAAATGCATGTTCGCATGCATGCAGAAGTGGACTGGTGCCCAAATGCTGCGGAAAACCAGTATCACAAGGATTCACTTGGACCAGATTTTGGATACTTGTGCCTGGAGGTGAGATTGTAGGAATTTCTTATTTTCATTGAGAATTCTGCTCCATAGCATAGCCTCAATGCTTCATACCTACAAAGGCATACTCTAATGTATGCCTTTGTAGGTATGAATGAGCATTCTATCAATGAGTTCGGAGGGAGTAGAACCAATCTTGGCGGGGTTGAAGCTCCCCCCACCCCGCTACTTTTTGGGAAATAAATTGTACTCACGATTGAATCATTTGAATAAAGATCTCTCTTGGTAGCATTAGCATTAACATGTTAGCACCTGGATCTTCGAAAATAAGTTTCCCTCATTTATTCCTATTTCCAAACTCTGGTTGAAAGATAACCATCATATCCCTCCCTAGAAGAAGTTCGGGAAATTCTAGCCCCTTCATGAAACCCTGGCTACGCCACGGTCAAACAGGACAAGGGAAGACACGGGACGAGCGGTTCGGTGCCCATAGCGTTTCCCTAGAGATCAGAGGAGCGAAAGCATGAGAACGTCCCAGGGGAAGTGTCCCTTTGAGCTGCATGGGACTCAGCGCGTATGGGTCCTTTGAGGGTAATGTTTCAGGAGGGCTGGGGGTGACTCTAGCTGGGGTTACGATATTTCGGACGGCCAATAAGAGGACGGACTCGGACGGAAACGTGAAGACTAGGAAAGGAGGACGAGTCAAAGTAAAAAAAAAACTCGTAGGAAAATGGTGCAATATTCTCAAAGAAGTCAAGAAATGATTCCATGAGACAGGCAGAACGAAGATTAAGCTCTACAACTCGTATTCCATAAATATATACTTAGAAAAACGGTATCAATAAAAGAGTCCTCCAAAACTCTGCGTTGTCTAAGCCAATTTCTTCTCCTTTCGTCACGGTTATAAATGGCCGGAACTGAAGTTTTAATCTGCGATGCTCTACGTTGTCCGCTGGGAGATATCTGGTATTGCGTGAAGTGGACGAAACCCAAATCCGAGAAAGGATTCCTACATGAAAGTGATAGGATGCGCGAATGCGTTTCGGGCATAGATCGGGATCGAGCATAGATTGTCAATTTCACATTGGCGTGGGCCAACGGGCGAGGACGGAACGGATCACGAATGAACAACGGACGAACAAGAGAGAACCGCCGATGCCAAGAAAGATCTCAATCGCGGGTTGGATGTACTTGCCTGCAATCGTTCGTATCTCATGGCGGTCTCATGGGTGTCGTATAAGTCTCATCAGCCATTGGGTTACGTCTCCTGTCGTAAATCATTATATTCCCATAATGTCCTTTGTTGACTGAACGGTCGTGCGTCATGTGCATATCTCCAGATAATCAACCTTCTTCCTTGTGGAAACCTTTATCTTTCGCCTGCATTGCCGCAGCATAAGTAATGGAATGCACGCACTGCGAGAAGATATACTGTATATAATGTCGACCTTAGAGTGCGGCTTTCCGGCTCGCAGGACTTCTATCGGCCGGGAACGATTCGGATCGCCGCGGAACATTAGCTTCATTATGAATCCGGAATCACCGATCCGATATCGAGTCCGGATTCGCGGTCGTTCCGCGATACCGGTCGGCGGATGTAATTTTCGCATTCCCGTGCGATTCCGACTTATTCCGTGAAAATTCACCCCCCAGAAAGATTCAAGACAGAGATAATTTTTCTTCGAGAACTTTTACATCGCTCTGCAATCCTCTGAAAATAAAATCTCTGTGAATTTCTTAATGGCTTAATTCTAGTCTAAGGTCCCAAGGCATTGCAAAAGAGATTCAATCCGCCTTCGCGAACGAGTCCATTACAAGGGAAATTGGGCGGAAGGAAATAGAGGAGGGAGGCAGGAGTGGGGGCGAGGGAGGCAGGAGTGGAGGCGAGGGAGGCAGGAGTGGGGGCGAGGGAGGCAGGAGTGGGGGCGAGGGAGGCAGGGGAGAAGACTGCCTTAGGTAAGGAATTGAAATGCTTCCAATGAGATAACAGAGGCGTTTTGAACTTAGTGGAAAGTGAATAGAGTAATAAATTGTTGCTATTTTAAAATGAAAATCCGTTGTTTCCTTCATAGTTAGGGTAAAGACTTATTGACCGACGTTACATATTGTCTTTCAAGACATAATGCGGTATATGTTAATGTATGACAAATATAAAAATCCGAATTTGAAGGTACATGACCTGTAGGCACCCATTTTTTTTGGGGGGGGGGAAGATGTTTTTAAAGAGATATATTTACTTCAGTCAAACGGAGAGACATGGAAAGTTGAAACTTGACATGGACATGCGTAAAGAGACAGTGAATTAAGGAAAATGTAACGTTTCAGATGCATGCCCTAGGGGCATACTTTTTTGGGATGGGGGGAGACATTTTAAAAGTTTTTTTTTTGGGAGAAAGGTGAAAAGTTTACAAATGTGTCCCCTCAGGGCAGATTATAAATGGAGTTGTGGTTAGGGGCACAACATGTAATCGGAGTAATTATTTCAATGAAAATATCGGTTCGTCCCCTCGTGGCACATATTTCGACAGGCGCATACTTTTAATACGTTTTTGCCGCTTCCAAAATAAAGAAATGAATGAATCGCTATCATGGACAATGGAGTGCCGAAGACGTGATCACAGCAAGATTGTATTCCCCAAGGGGAAAACAAGCTCGCTAGTAAAATGAATAGGCAGGAGACATAGAGCAGTGCAAATGTTGATCTCCTAAATGCACTAATACTGCCCTATAATTGTAGTATATTTCAGGGGAAGATCCACTCCTTGCCGTTCTACGAGTTTCGATTATTCAGTCCCTCGTTTCCTCATTACGTCCTCAGGATGAGGAAACAGGATTGAGCCCGCGGATATTTTCCACGTGCTAATTCTCCTTCCGGATATGGTAACCATTTTTCGTAAGGGGTTCTCATAGGGATTATGAGCTTGTTTGAGGCCCGAGGGCTTCGATCTACCCTGAATACAAGGTCTTCTCTGTACTCAAGATCCATCCTGTACTGTGGGTGAAACTGAGGTTCTCACTTACCATCCAGTCTTCCCCAAAGCCACTTCAGTTCAGGTATCGTTTTTTAATTTTTCACTATCAACCCTGTCATTTTTAAAGACCACTTCAAAGAGAAAAGTTTGCATCATCACGAAGAGCTAACCTGCAGTCAGCTAGAGAGCGAATGTGCGTTCGCCTAATGAAATCAGGCAGGAATGACCGTAGATACAAAGGTGCATAACTAATAAACCTCTCCACCCATAGTCAATTAAGAGTACAAAAATATTTTCCTTTAGATGAGGTAATGGACGCTTACCAGAGGATGCATGAGAGATGATGAACGTGATCGCAGAAAACGCTTCGAACAAACTCTCTCCTTGCGCGCAAATCCTGCATGACCTGTGGGGAGGAGGGTTGGGGTGCTGCATGCTACCTAGGCGACAGAAACAAAACACTCAAGGAACGAGGTCGTCCAATCGCAACTGGCCGTTCTTACTTCGTCGCTGTAGGCCGTGCTCGTTCGATGAAAAGGTGTATCTTATTTCCTGCAAATCGGGGGCTATTGCGGTTACGTTGACATGGAATACTCGAAAACCTATGGAATAATCATATTTGCGCGATGGATTTGATGTGATTTGATATGACGTGATGGATCACGGATTTTTACAGTTTATTCGCAGGTCCATCCGCATCACCCGGGGAACTCATGCGAAGAATTCACATAATGGTTGTCTGAGACTCCTTAATATTGTCTTGAAAGTGACCTGTGGAACGAGTGGCATGAAACCCAGCGCTCGGCCATCCACTGTTTCCACGTCCCCAAATTTTGCGTTCTTCCAAAATTTGTCCTTCCTGACACGGAATAGTCACTACCCAGGCTAGCACGAGAGAAATGCTTATAGGAACATCATGTTCAGCTTCGCCATCATTTAAAAAAGAATCCTATAGTATCCTATGAGATGTTTATGTAGCGAAAATCGCAATGGATCATATGGCTTTCATTCGTACGGGTCGTCGCTAGAGAACTGAGAGGGAAAGACGGACTAAAGTTTTCAGTATGAAAGGGATCGAGAAAGGTAACAGATGTTCCTGGTATTTTCCACAGCTGCAGTCCACGTTTGTTGGGCGACGCAGGCACCCATAATGATATTCCCTCAAGAGCGATTTTTTTCCCCTGAAATTGCGATGTGAATTCATCCTTAGATATGGGTACAACCTATTCGCAGTTTCACAAAGACATTAGTGAGACTCGATTCTCACCTGAAGGAAGCTTACGCCTCCTTTCGTTATCCCGTGGCATTTCGGTCAATTAAACGAGATTAATTAAAACATCATGTCACATCCATTCCCATCCTGCTTCCCATTTTATTTAGGAGAGCCATTCACTTCTCAGAATTCAGCTTAATCTTTCTCATGAAGGTCTCGAAAACATTCTTCGATGAAAAAAAAGGCTGACCAAAAGGCCCAAATCCTTTGGGATTTAGAAACCTTTCCAACACTCACTCACCCCATGGACGGGTTGGCGTTCAAAAGTTCAAATGACATAACAAACACGGAATTATCAATAAATAACGAGCCTGTCAGCATAACAGCAAGTCACGAGGGTGGAGGTTTTAAAATATAAATTACTTAACACTCCCTAATTTTAAGATGACGCCCCTTCTAGAAAATTGAGACCCTTTCCACACGTGTGGAATGCATGCGATCCGCCCGTGTGGATTTGGTTGGGTGTGCAATTTTTTTTTTGCTGACGAAGCCCAGACGTGAAGGGCTTCTGCAAAGATTCCCTTGTCAGTCTTACTGAAACATTGAGCCCATTATACTAGACATAGGCCTTCATTGTGCCAAGGAAACTCTTAGGTCCAGCCTGAGGTCACTGTGGGACACGAGGAACCATGTCCTTTATATTATTTGGGAACAAATGCGTGCCGTGTTTGGCAGTGGCTAAACTTTGCCTCTAACGTCTTGGTGGAAAGGAGAATTTCCATCGTTACACAAACAACGAAAATATTTGAGAACTACTGTCGAAGTCTAGGCATCCATATTTTAATATTTAACTTTTTATGCGGATCCATCCGCATCTATGTTTGACGCTCGCTCCTGGATGCCGTCTCAAAAAGGTGAACAAAATGCAATGATTTGCATTAGACGTTCGATCTCTGCGGAAGGGAGGAAGGGAGGGAGCCTTTAGAGATGGCGCTGGTGGGCTCTGCCCAAGAAGCCTGCTGGTTTCATGGACCCCTAGTAACGAAACGCGCTCTGCATTGCTTTCAGATTGAAATTGTGATCCCAATCCATAAGAGGTGTCCGTCGGTCGTTGGCAAGCAGCGAGCGACAAGAGAGGAATCTTTATTAAGTAATGACAGGTTTTCATTGGCTGAGTTCATTGGCCTTCTTTGCAGTTTTTTTTTAAATTTATTTAGGACATTTGAATTTAATCGCCAGGTTTGGATGAAAAATTAAAGAAAAGGAAGAATAAATAAATAAAATAATGAGAAATGAAAAATGATCCAATCTAAAGGTGAACATGAATTGCCTGATGATTGCCTCCTTTCCTCATCCCTGCCATTCCTCACCTTGTCCGCACTCATTCTCCTCGATGACCGCGCTCTCCCCATCACCGTTCCACCGCCTTCTACGCGCGACTGAGAGCCGTCCACGCGATATCCACACCATTCCACACCGTTCCACCGTGTGGATGGGTGAGGTTTTTTTTAGAAGGGATTCTCGTGTTGAAGGGCAAAGAGAGCACTATTCCGATTGAAAAAATGGATTTTCATATGCCACTTACCGACATTTGAAGAAGCAAAAATGACGAAGATCATGGAGTAAGTTAGACTGTGGATGAAACAAAACAAAAACTTTTCCCTCCCAATTGGCTGCGTCTCGAGAATGGCAGATGGAACTTCGCCTTCGGAAGGTGGATATCGACTTCGGAAGGCGGAAGATTCACCTTGGAAGCATCGTCCTAGATCAAAGGGTGGAACGCACTCATTGCAAAAATGGAGCCATTAATCGCATGAACGACCCAAGGAGTACCACAGTCAACTTTTGAAGAAAATTGAAAGAGAACCAAGAGGAGGAGGGGGGGGGGGGGGGGGAAAGAAGATGGTCCAAGGGGAAACAGAAATGAGTGAGCAGAACAGACGCCTTTTTTCTCTTTTACTTCGTGGAGTGCCCGAGAAATGGACAGCTCCGGACGGAAATTGGGAATTCACTTGTTGTACTGGGGAGAGTCAGATGAAACTATTTTATTTTATCCCGTTCTACGGACCTTATTTCAAATCACTTCCTCCAAAAACGCAGACCAGCACGTTGAACGCAAATGGCGTTCCGCACCGAAAGTACTTCGAGAGAAATTCGGCGCCGATCTCCACGTCTCAAGCGCGACACGATCGGACGTGATTACTGTTCCTCTTCCGACTTTTTTTTTTGGCAAGAACGATGGCAGAGAGAGCCTTCGCAGATGCGCCTTCAGATTCCTTCTTGCCTTCGGAAATCCCTCGCGTGGTGAAACAGCCGACGATGGACCGGTGAGAACGGGGGACATTTTGAGGATGCGAAGAAGTTTGTGTGGGAGGAATCGTATTTCCGTTGGCTGCCGTTTTACGGGCACCGACACGATTTCAAACAGCAGTTCCTCTTTTTATTCGCCTCCCCCGATATACGTATTTTTCACGTTTTTTGAGAAAGGGTGGTGCAGCAGTCGTTTTCACTCTAGTTATTTCTCGTGGATCCGGGACCCTGGGCTTTCTCGACGTTTCCCGATTCCCGATGAAGCCTGGTTTCGAGACGTAACGGGTCGCGCTTGTCGTCGATCGGACGATGAACCTCCGTCGTTTCGACTCGCGACGACGATGACCGCATGAATTAATGAAGGGAACTGGAATTCGCGAATCCCTGAGCACACACGAGGGTAAAGCGTGACACCCTCCCAGAGGCCATTACGTCCCACGAAGAAAGCCATCGCGACAACTTTATGGCAGGCGGGAGTAGAACCCTGCGCGGACCGTCCTTACCTCTGTCGTGTCACATGGCTTTGGCTGGCATTTCCATTCCATGTTCGCAACAGGGGACATTACCTCGCATGTTAAAATATCCTGGCAGAACAGGAACCATACAGCCGTATTAAATGATTCGTCTTCGCATGGAAGAAATGCAAGATCTCATTCCAACCCAGACGCAGAACATTCACGGTCCCAGCCAAGAGGCAAGAGAAAAAAAATCAGGAGAAAAACGCAACCCGACCCGAAAGGGATCATTTCGCCCCGAGGGACGGGTCGTGCCGATCGGGCCGACCCTTGGCCCGTGCAGGCCTCTACGCATCCTCTATCTCGCCTCTCGCCCTATCTCTCTTCCCCGACTCACAAGTCGTGAAGCGACGGGGGAGTGCTGTGTATTGACGCCGCCGTGCTCGGGTTACTCCAAAACCGTCTCGCTGGTGACTGCGAGAGATTTTCCTTACTTTACGGTTCTATCCACAGGTCTATCTCTAATTGGTACGGTATGACACGTAAGATCATGCATTACCGTGGTCCATTGGCTTAATACTGCGTATGGAAAGAATCCAAATGATTCTATTAGAATAAAAATGTCGTAATTTCCTCTCAACTGAAGGTTGAATACGGAACAGTCAGCACAGAGATTGATTTGGAATCCCTGCCAGTTAGAGGATTCGGAAGGAGTTCTGACTGCACTTTCTTTTATTATGCCCATTTACTTGAAGTAATTCCTCGCACACACAAGAACCTGAAATAAACATGAGAAATTAATGGTCATATCTTTGTCCTCGAATGCCTATCCAATGAAACTTCCTTCTCGAAATGAACGCACAGACGCCGCGATCGCAATGGAGGTTCGGGGGAGTGGGGGGAGGGTGGGGGGGGGGGGGGACCGTCCCCTCCTCTAGTCAGGTTCGCAATCTTTACATCCTTTTAAATTTAAAAAGCACCTCCATTAATTTTGTTAAAAATAAAGTATTGATTTCTAGAAATGGAATGGCGGAGGCCATTGCTCATTTGCGTCGCTCATTACATTCCCAGGAGGAGAAACTGGGTAGTTGTTCGAAGACAATTATTTGATATTGCCGGATTTCCAGGAATGATCGGTACCATCGACGACTCTCGTACTCGCCCAGGCAACTGTTATCGATCGCATAGGTTTCTATTACATCGATGTCCAGGCAGTGCGCGATGTGGTAGGGATTTTTTTTTTTTCTTTTTACTGACGTTGTCATTATGTGACCGGGATCGACACGCGATTCTCGGATATCTTCATTTTGCTGCAATCGTGCACAAATGATATTCGCATTTTTAACATTTCCGACTTCGCTGTGCGTGCAAAACGAATCCTCTGCGTTACCCCTGACGTGTTGAAATACAGAGCAGGGTCAGTGGAGAACTCACCGATTTTCAGGCATGATTATTGTTGTGCAAGGAGAGTGCGTCGTGTCTCTCTCACTATCCCGAGATTCTCATTTACGAGCTCAACGAGATATAGTTCATCGACAGAGGAAAGGCTCTCCTTTTTCACTCGATTCATTCGATTTTTGCGGAGTCCGAAATGTATCACAGGAAAACCAAGAAGTGAGAACGTGCCATTTATACCTTGCGGGGCGCTTAGTCATCGTCTAACCATCGGCTACGAGAACATGGCTTGGGGATCGTTCGTGTAATTGAAAGTAGACTGCGGTTAATATATTCTTTTTAGACAATGTTTAAACATTGGCTATCGAGAATCAATTTTTAAAATGAACATCATTCACGCAATCGGCTCCTACTTTTACCCCAGACGAAAAACAGAAAAGGCGATAGAACGGGGAGTGGTGGTATGGGGGAGGGGGGGTTGAAATAAGCTGGAGTCATACAATACGGATTAAGCGAAGACAGAGGTCACCTTCTATTGAAAACGCGAAAGGGATGGAGAGTTCTTACGAATTCCAAGATGGGCGCTCAAATGGGTACAGATGCCTTTATTGCCTAAATCGCCTTTTATGCTCATGGAAATCACGAAAGGTCTGGGCGTGTCCCGCACTTGGAGCATTTTTTGGTGTTGACTTTGTCACGCTTATTAGAACAAAAAAAAATCGTAATTTCTTGTCAGTTGTGGTGTTTGATAAGGGAATGTCAAGTGGGTCTCCAAACTTAGAGACTTAAACTCCAACAATTTTACCGCAAGACAAATCTATGAGCGACAGCGAAAGTGTTGAACGACGGCAACTTCGGCACGGTAGAGTCTTCGGACGGCAGAGACTAGTCTCGCGAGAACCTGTTCGTTCCTTTCTTGCCGAGAAACAAGAGGAAACCGGATTTGTCCCCTGTAACGGCTGAGGCCATCGACCGAGACTCAAGAAGCGGGACTCTCGCTATTCAATTAAACCGGGAGACGGGACTGTAGACTACTTGGCTGAAACATCGTTGTGCCATATTAATTGTAAAATATTGACATCTTTCAGAAAGTTTTTCTTCTAAAATTTTAAACTAGATAGTGTCGGTAACCATCCCGTTAAAGAAAACAGGGGGATCGAATCTATACAGCTTTGGACACCTAGGCGAAACTTATAAAGCACCGGAAAGTTTTGATGAAAGATGGACTCAAAACTACTGCAACTTCAACTACAAAACCACAAAAAAATATTCGAAAAAGGAAAGAAATCATTTAACTCGATGTATATTATACTTAAATTTGTTTCGAAGCGAACGATTACGCGCGGGAAGAACAAGGAAATGCGAATCACTAACGAAAATCTCTAACCAACCTGGACGAGCACTGGTTTGGAGACTCCAATTACTTTATGTGTAATTCGAAAAGTTCCTGCTCTTTTAAGTTCTTCCGTACGAAAGGTGTTCGAGAATAAATCTTTAGGCACACGTGATTGTGGCGATGATGGTCCAGAAACAAAATGAACTTGAGAATTTACTAAGTTTACGATATATTTTACTAAGGACTCATGATGAGCACCACAGGAAAATTTATCAGTTTTCCGAAAAAAGGAAAGAGAAGGGTGATCGCATTGCCGTGGTTCATAAAAGGCTCTGTCGGCTTAAAGTGCAAGACCCTATCAAAGCATATCATGGACTCACGAGTCTGAGGATTAAGTGATCTCCACGATATACCCATGCTATGAGATCGTGTTCAAGTTGACATGGTTTCCTCTTATGCGAAAAGTAATGGATATTTTTTCTAATTCATAGCGCTGTGATGTAGACATTCGAAAAAATTCGATAAAGGATGAGTGGTTTCCTACTTCTACGCAAAGGTTTCAGTCGAATTCTAATGCAGCTCAATTTTCCACTTTCAAAATAATTTTTATTTTATCCTTGATCACTCTGCATTGTCGAATCCGACCTCACTCCATGAGACCATAGTTTTCGAGGGATGATTTTACGAGCTTCGGTTTTCCATACCTTGGACTCGGCCCCATCACAGTTGGTCCCGACGGCTTTCCTTAGTCACGTTGAAACGATTATGGGCGCTTCCGTCTTCCATACTCGCGACCTTGGACTCGAGTGCGGACGCACATGGCACTGGGGCCGAATGGTCCGTCTCATTCACAGTCTCACGAGGATTCCCTCCGTAGCTTCAGTGATAGGCGGTTGTCTGCCTCCCTCTCTTCTTTCTGGGTGACTCTCAGAGTGATTTTTCCCTTTTCCCATCTGCACATAGTTACTTCTTTTCATTTGTCATTTCTTCAACTCACTTCAGGTTAGTGTAAGTTACCTATCCTACAATAGACTTCTTCCAGCGCACTGAACTATAATATAATGGTCAGGAAGGCGAAAGACTCATTTCTATCTTGACAATAACAACTGTCACGCAAAGACCGAGCGCGGACGTCACTTCTTTACTTATTGCGAAACCTCTTTGCATTTTCAGGCCTCCAACCTCAGAAGTGAAACTACCCGTTTGTTCACATTTCCAGTTGATCGTCATTGCACTGTTCCTCCTGTTGTCCCTCTTGTCGAAAAAAGCGGTGGACTCGGGTGACAATCGACACGAAAGGGTTTACCGACTCAGTTGATCGAACGTCTTGGAATTATGAGTGGACAGAGTGCGAATTTCGTGCGAGAGTTTTCTTTCTACTCCGAGGATTTTTCAGCTTTAGTAATCAAATGCCTCTGCAGGAAGAGCATTCCAGTCTCATCAAGGTGAGTACCATGAAGTGTTGGCCTCTCCAAAACGTATGCATTTGGAGGGTTCTTATTTGAATTTCGCCTTTTTCTTCCTCCTCATGCTTTCAGTGCGGAATAAGTACGAGGGACACCCATGGAGGGCTCTCTACAGAAAGGGGTGAGTCATCCTGCAGAATCTTGCCAATGGGAATAGGTAAGGTCCAGAGTGACCGGTTAGCAAACTTTAACCCCGAGTCACTTTTCATTCTCTTGGGAGGAAGGGAGGGGAGAGGGGGAGGGAGGGCTGCTGCATCTCGTGTCTCCTGTTAATGCAGCCTGGAAAGATCCGGCTTCGGTGCTGTTCCCTAGTACTTTTTATTCTAGGGAATTGCTCATGGGCTGTAACATAGAGATAGATGAACATCACATATGTCGCGTATAAAATACATCTTTCAGGTGTTCAATAGATGACCAGCGTATCATGGCTCCAAACCATCAGGCATAAACATCGTGATGAGGGGATTAGGAGGTTCTCCGGTCGGCACCGTCATGTTGTGAACGTTGAGAAAAGGTTGAAACGGTGAGACTTGATTAAAGTGTAGTATCCGTCGAAGAATCGACATGAATGAAATGCTGACTATTCGTAAATAACAGTATTTTCAGCACGCTGAGACTATTGTGGATTAGCGAAGTTGTTTAGTGGCAATTAAGCGCAAATCATTTATAATGAAAAAGGAATCATTGACCTGGGGCATGGGCACAGTTTCACGCATCGACGCACCTCCTTACTGCAGCTGTAGCTTATTTAATTCTTATCCTACAGGACTTCTGCATCTGAAATTCCCTTTGAGAGAGATCCCTAACATTCATTCTTTGGGATGGGGTTCTTCGACCTTGTCATTAACTTGCTGTTGCGCACTTATTGACAAAGCATTTTTCTTTCCTTAGAGGTCGAGAGATTCGTGCGAGATATGTAAGGAGTATTCGTCGCTGGGGAGACTGAGCAGCTATGAAAGATTAGGAAACTTGGACATTCAAAAATACCACAAAATATACACGGGAGCAGACTATGAAAGATCCTTGAATGAAGCTCTAAAAGAACACATGAAAGATTACTACCCAGATGTCAACACCAGGGCGTACTCCCTACCCGAGGGATACATCTTGCGCAATCGTGACTTCAAGGAGCTAAAAGAAGAGGCAAAGAAAAGTGGAGAGGACGACGTGGACCTGCCCGCAAATTACCTCGCCGTCGCCAGGGTGTTCGACGAAGTGAAGTATGCATGGAAGGATGTGCCATCCCTCACGATCGCGGATTATGCCTTCACGGACACCTTGTTCAAGGTTGGCGATGCAATGCAGAGGAAGAAATTCATAGAGGCGTATGGAGTCTCGTCAGAAAATATGAAATCTGGGGATCACGATGTTTTTGGCTTTGGACTATCCGGTCGGCATATCGTTGGATTATTCTTTCAGGTCAAGGGAACGAAACCAGATGCGAACAAGAAAACGGTGTGGAAGGATTTCAAGATTGCCACCAAGCAAGTCCACAAAGACATAGACGTTTTCCGGAGAATTTGCTGTAAATTCATCACTGCGGACGTGAAATTGGCGGGTTTCCCCGCCTTCCCCATGTTTTCCAAGTCAGACTTAGAGAAAGCAATTGAGTGTGAGGGATGCAGGGCAAGAATCCTCATTTCAGATCCATACGATGCAAAATATTTCACGACATTTCTAAAAAGACATGGGATTGAGTTAAAACCCTGGGATAAGGATCCCAATTCTCCCATCATGAATATCTACAAGAGCATCTTTGAACTCTACGTCTGTGCTGCATCAGCTGTGAAAATGCCGCGCAACCTCATTCAGCTATTCAAAAAGTCCGACGAGCAAATGAAGGAAATGCTGATGATTTTAACCCCACATCAACGGAAATTAGTGACGAGTATTGATAAGGTCATTTACTTGTGTGGCACCTCAGGAACTGGAAAGACTTTTGTCCTCAAGAAAAGAGCCGACACGAAGGAAGGCAAAGTGTTGATGATTAATATGGCTGGAGGGCTCCTGACCTCAGAATTCCAACATCATTTCGAAGGTGAGATGAAATTGTCCGTCTTCCTCCATGCGCCGCATGTCTCGCTGTTATCTGATGAGTTGATAATACAAAGTCCCACTTGGCCCCAAAACTCTCATTACTATATGGTAGCTGGTGCAGCCATAATAATGCGAGTCACTGTCGGAAATACGATGGGTGAGTTTGACCTGTATAAAAGCTGGTCCGACGACGCATACTTTCATCGTGTCATCGTTGTCAGGCGGTGGACATCGTTTCAAAATTGGGTCAATATGGGACTTTTCTTAAGGATGTCGAAGGCGATATTGAGACTCACCTGGTAATGGGTACCCATGTCATTATCCCTAGGATGGACTTGCAGGGAAATAGAAGGGAAACGAGGAATCGTTACTTCTGTGAGCAATATCTTCTGGCTAGTGCAAATACTCCGATGGCAAGGAAATGATATTTTTGCATCCTGCATCTGTCTATATCGCTGTGTCCTTAGAATTCGATGGGACAATACTTCAAGTGTATGGCGATATGTTGAAACGTCTTTATTTTGGAAGTAAACATGAGAAGGCATAAGTTAGGCAAAATGAGAAACACGAGGCAAAATGAGCAGTTCACAATAGTCTATATTGTTTTATCTCAACATCACATTTTACGATTTTTATTGAGAAAATTAATATTTTCGAAAAGCTTTCAAAAGTAATCACAAATCATAGCACGATGAAGTCCAAACGAAGATATTTTTATAAGCAGTCTTCACGACGACAGTGAAATAAAAAGCAAGATATTCCCAGGGCTTCAAAGCGTCGTTCATCCATGGAGCATTGATTTACAAGGAGATACTGCGCTATGGTCTAAAATGCATTCAAGCATTCAAAGTGGGCATTGAATGTTCATTTCCCATATATTAATACAATGGATTTTCGGCTCTTTATAGCATCTCGTCACTCAAGGGACTCTGGACATTTCTTTATGGTTTCTTCATTATCATAATTGTGCACAATATATTGGAGGAGAGAGTAAACACAAATGTTGCAAGGAAAATTTTTGAAAATTTCTCACGTGTCGTTTTACTCTGGATGAGAGGAAAATAAACTTTTCTTTATCCGTCCCTACAGAAAATGAGGAGGTTGAAGTCATTGATGGAAGAAAAGAGGGCTTGGAGGAGAACCTTCAGAGGCTAAAAAAATTCTTGCAGGAGAATGGGAAAGGGAAGCACGTCCTCATTGATGAAGTGTCTTTCACGTTAGGATTCCAGGACGTCATCACCACAGAGGCCCTTTCAAACCACTGGGAGTGGGTTGCAGACATGGAAGATCAAGTGGAGTCGATCACTGTCTCTTTTCGACCCAATGACCAGTCCTATACGAGAGACTTCTCACTCCAGGATGTGAAGCCCGGAGGGTTCCAGGTCGAAATCCTCGAGAGAGTGAAGAGGAATACCAGGAAAGTGGCTGAACTGTTCCTGGCCATTGGAGATTACTCCCGCCGGATCTTCACATCCTTTGAGAAGACGCATCGAATGGATTTAGAGGAGTCCAAGTCGGGATTCCTTCCAAAATTATTTTTAATCCCCTCATGCTTTTCCCTTCATCCAGACAGATGCAGAGACGAAATACTCTGCGAGGCCGTGAGGACCTTTCACGCCATTCATGCAATATATGATGAGTGCTCTCCGTCATCGCCGAAGATGCCACTCTACGTCGTTGTCGATGATGCTAAGAGAAGGAATGTTTTTGTGAACGCAGTTGCGTCCCTCGACCCATCCTTCCCTGTGATCTTCCACCACAGGAATGGGGAATTCCGTAGGAAGCGTCCCCCCGCACTTCAAAGGTTGAAAGAATTGTTTTTTGGGAAGCGGACCCGAAAGAACGTCCCTCTTGTCGTCGTCACCGAGGAGGAAATGATTGGATGTCACCCGAAGAATGTGACGGTGGTCCTCGATCTCCCTCGCTCGAAATGGATTAACTATAGCCGATTGATAGCAACCACTGGGGAAAATAAGTTCCTCGTGATCGAAAAAGAAGAAGAGAGAACTGGGAAGTTTTCGCGAATCACTGAGGAAATCCGTGGATGGGATATCAAGGAGAGCAAGATCTCTGTGGCAGATCTGAATAGAACACTGGAAAAGTTTAGGAAAAAGTACAAGAGCCAAGACATCGTCAACTTGGAGGAAGACGTTTGCCCTATCGTGTCTTTCCCCGGAATGGAGATGGATTGGGATGAGGGGGAAGGCGAGGACGAGGACGAGAAGGAGATGCTTGAATTTCGCCTCAGAGGGATGTTCGGGCCCCCAGCATCTGGGAAATCCAGGAAAATAGATCTGTTGATGAGACAATTGCTGGAGCGCGGGTACCAAGTCCATCTTCTCCATCCCGGAAGTGCTTTGTCTCGGGAAGTCTACCGACAACGCTGGAAGCATAAGCCGAATATGTACATTGAAGACATCGATGCAAGCAAAATCAAATCTCTCTTGCCCATCATGGAACATGTGCAGAATGCAGGGAAGGCAGCTCGGATGAAGAAGGAGGAGCAAGAAGGGAAGGATGAAGCAGATTCCCTCATCGTGGTGGTGGAAGACTGTCCATTGTTGAACGAACTTCAAAGGATTAAGGAGAGACTGAAACAATTGAGGGAAAGGAAAATGAAGGTGATTCTTGCCTTCAAACCTCACTCGGAAGACGGCCAATTGGACGATATTAAGAGAGCTGTTGAAGTCTTTAAAGACAGCCCAGACAGCACCGCAATCGTACTTTCATCGCAACCAACCAATGTGGATCTCCTTAGGCACATCCAGAGAAACGAGGCTGGAATCGCCCTGAAATTAGAAGCGAGGAGTCTGGCCGTCTCTTCCTTGCCCGCAGCAATCGTACCCGGTCAACCAGTGCGATTCTTCAAGTGTTCAGGACGCCATTTGGGATACATCTGCCGAGGAGAGGGAACGTGCCATAAATCTGTAGCTGTTGCATCTGCTATCATGACAGATCATCAGTCTTACATCCTGGCGTCAGACAAAGACCTTCTGAAGTCCTTACAAGTGCTGCTAAATCGCCTTGAAATCCAAGTAATTCACCCGGAAAACTTTCGTGGGTGTGAGGCGTCGGTCATTGTCTCCCTGGATGTGAATGACGACTGGTTACTGGAGGTGATCTCCCGCTCCAGGACTCAACTCATCATCATTGACAACATCCCTGGACATGAAGATCTCTGGAGAACCATGACCGAAGAACAACTCGTGCAGACTTGGGATGGGCCCTCGCCCGAGGACATCGCAGCGAACCCAGGAATCCTATTTTCACTGGATGAGAAAGAAAATTTTCTCAATGTAGGTTACCTTTCCTTTTTCACTCGGTACTATTCAATATTAATACTTATTTTCCTTCAACTGACCTCTTCTCTTGTAACCCAAACATAATGTCCTATTATATGAACAATATAACAATATGGTCTGTGCTGTTGCTGCATAAATTTAGGATTAATTTGGGATTTGACGGGTTAAACGCTGCATGGGATATTCTTCTTGAGATGCTCAAATTCAAGAAACTCCAAGAATCCAGGTGCTGCGAGAAATGGAATGAGACAGTTTCATGCCTAAAGAACTCGTATTGGGTTGTTATTTCCTAACGGATCGTACCTGTACCCAGAATCTAGATGAAGTTGTTGGCGTTAAAATACGAAACGTTCGACGAAATATTGATGTTTGTGCTATTGGAGATGTTTGAGGCGCGAACTATTATTGGAAGATGTCATTGGATTATCCTAGTTGCGCATTGAGTAAACCCAAAACGTGGACCTTTTGCAAATAGTTCAGGGCGTGCCATAAGTCACTATACCATTTCAAAATGCAGTATTTTCCTAACTGTAACATGCAGGTCACTGTTGACTGTATTGGTGGAAAGACTATCTTCTTGAAAAATTTTCACGATACTGACTTTGAATCAGACTCAAACGTAAACAGCTTCAAATGCATATTAGAAAAGTGTACTTGTTTGAGGGGAATTTTTGGTACATCTTTTTGAAAGCTCTCCTACAAAATTGCTAAAATGTATGTTTTTCTCTCCTTTTTATTTCAAATAGAATTGAGACACAGAAAAAAAACTATTTCATTTAATTTGCAATAACGGTCAAGGGAGAAGGCTTCGCAATTGACGCTGGAGCAATGAAGAAAAGTTGCAACCTCATGAACAATGAATCAACGTGAAATTTCTAATCAAACTCGGGGAAAAACCAACTGAAGTCTTTGCAATGTTGAAACAAGTTTACGGAGATGAGATTATGTCCAGAGCAAAATGTCTTTGAATGGTATAAACGCTTTTATGAAGGAAGGGAAGTTGAGTTTGGCAGACGACTTGGACGTCCGACAGCTTCAAAATTGGATGAAAGCATCGAAAATGTGAGAACTCTGGTGCAAAGTGATCGTCGTCCTATTGTCAGAATGATTACTAAAGAATTGTGTATCAATAGATACAGTACGATGGATTTTATCAGAAAGTTCAACATTTCAAAGGCTTCAGTTGGTTTTTTCCTCCATGTGTAATTAGAAATTTCACGTTGATTCTTTGTTCATAATATTATCACCCATTTTTTTTACGAGTTCCCCTAACACTTCTTTAGGTAAAGTGGTATTGCTCTGCATTCACTAGAATTATCACAACCAGTTTACTACAGCATAGAATTAAGACATGCACGGACAGGTTACAGCAATCCTCAGTAACCCAGTGTTGCCACACGCATTACAGTGCTGTCAGTCTCGTTATTTTATTGTCAGACCTCATATTTCGGAGACCGTTGAATATTGAACTGTTGAGTAATGAAAATTTCGAGGATATGATGAGCGAATGACTGAGTGACGCTAATTATAACATATTTTAGATATTATAGGAAACTGAAATTTAGACATGTAGCTATTCGGGGTTTTGGTTTCAAGGTGGATCCTGCTTTTGGGAAACATACCCTCTGGGTAAAAAATTTTCGGTGCTATTTCAATGAAAAAATTTTCGAATAACTTCTTGAAATTTTAACAACGATGGCATAGATTATTTTGTGTGCCCTGGCGATTATTCTCATACTCTAGGCGAATATTGTGTATTGCCTGACCTTGTTGAGAAATGCGCCTTCTACGTGTTCCAGGAGCCAACCTGGAATGGCACAGGGGGCAGGATCGGGGAGGAGGCTGTGGGCTTGCTTGATCAGCACACCGGCGCCATCCAAAATCTCTCAAAAATGTGGGAGGCCTTAAACAAAACTTTACCTTTACCTTCTTCATCCTCCCCATTTGCCGAGTGGGGATATGCATGGGACGGTAAGTGAAGTCACGCTTACGCAAGAAATACGACGTTGCTTGTGTGGCTGAACTAAGAGTCATCTTTTCTGACAGATCCATACCTTGTTTGCTCATTTGTTTCCCCCTCTCCCCTTGATCCACTTCACTGTTATCACGTAGACGTGGGGAAAATGCCAGATCTTATTCAAAGCTGGTGCAGGGAGGTCTTAATTGGTTAACCCAATCCAATGGTGTTTCTTTTCTCTAGCGTGGGAGGAGGAGGGGGGGGGGGCAAATTAGGTTTTATTCGGAATAAAAGATGACGCCAACTGTCCAACTATTCTACTACAGTGGAAACTAGACCAATCATGTCTTCCAAGCAAGCTTGGCTGAATTGGCGCAACTCAGTGAGCATCTCAGTTTCCATTTGTTAATTGCTTCTAACTGATTGTGTCACTGATTCTATGCATCATGTGTAGGCTATACTATGCAACTTTTCCTAACGGTTGAGAAATCTAAAAGCTCCTCGCTAAGGACTAGTCTGAATTGAAAGATATATAACCCAGTGAACAAACACATTGAACATATTTCTACAACGTTCACCCTCCTTCATGTTGTCTTTTGAAGTGCAGGTTATAGTTCGCCAACTTCATAGGAAATCAAGTATCAGTACAGTTGGAAAGAGATGATGTATCCTCTACACCAAAATGGAGGCATTTACTTAAAAAGGTCAAATGGAAGTAAAAATATAAAACGTGCCTTAAAATTTACATCATGGAAACCAGAGCATGAGTGACTCACAGACTGTTTTCTTTGCATACAACGAAGTGTCCATTCAGAAGGTAGCAACAGTAACTATCTTCACCCACTAGCTCCTCATCCCTCTTTCTAGGAAACCCAGGGGAAGCGCCTGAAATCGGTGATGAGAGGAGAAGAGAAATCATCGAGTTGCTTGAACGGAAGGGCGTGAAGTGGGAGCCAAAGCACAGCCCACCAGTGGCCCTGGATATTCGGGGTATAGGAGGAGGACTCCTAGAGTCCCTTACCCTTACTCTCACGGGATCCCTCTTGCATCTTCCTCTCCTAAAGGTTTCTGTCTTCCTCTTTACTTTCCCTCCTCTTTCCTGAAGAGGTTGCAAATGCGAACTCGAGGATATCTATAATGCTGGCAATGTAAGACGACGGATTGTAGAGGTTACGGGCAAAAGTAAATAAATTATTTACTCAAAGACGGACAGGCACACAACGTAACCAAGAAGGAGAATAACGGAATGGTTAGTGGTACATATGATTTTCAGGATGAAAGAACCTAAGGTAGAGGAGAAAGCCATCACTCAGGTTTCTTTTCTTTGCACTGACATTTATACAAGGTAAGAAAATGAATAACATTTTCGAGTGTAAATTACCAGTTACTTATTTATTGTGGGCGTCCTCAGTGTAGAAAAATATCTGAGCATAGATTCATGGATCAATGAAATAACTTCATTTTATGGGAATCATCCAATCCGGCAACAGTTTCGGAGGATATCACTTGAAGGATTCGTCTATCGCGGAAGGAACCGATCATGAGATGCTCTATTTTGCCAACATGGTAGGCTGCCTTTGCCAATGGTGCATTGAACACATAGTTTCATGATGCCATCGAATCGATTTTCGCTTTTCAGGAAAATAACATTTGGCCATTCATGGTCGTTCTTCGGTTTTAGGCGACTTCTTTTTATTCTCCATCGTGTTGTAAGCTGGAGATCCTCAGGCATTTGGTATTAGGGATGTATTTGTTCTTACAGAAGAGAATGGAGAAAAACGATGAGAGGAGTTCACCCGAGTTGAACGCGGCCGAGCCTATGCCAAATGGAGTGCAATCAAATCCGTCGGATGCCCTTCTTCATCAGATCCAGTTGGCAGCGAACATCATCATGAGACCCATCATCCTCATTGGGGAAGTATTGTCTCGTAAGTCCTACCCCCTTTTCCTATTTTGCATGAACAAAGCGAATATCTTATTAAATGGCTAAGCTTCGTGTGGCTGAACCATGAGATGTATCACAGTGTACTTTGATGCGCTTGATAACCCATTCATGACATTATTGCAATTTTGGAGCTGCTTGCCTCCTAGTGATATGCATAACTTTTTCAGCAGCAGATGAAAACAATATAAAAGCAGTGTAAATGGTTTTGACCCTTGAAATTCCTGGAAGAATGTTCGATTGATGTTTGCGTTCGTCTAGGAAAGGATGTCACGGAGTTTGAAAGTGGTATTATCACTATTATGAAGGGGTAAGTGGCAGATTGGAAGGATTGAAAGCTCCAGTTGAAGGTTCAGGCTTTGGGAGGCTGCAAGTACCAGCAACAGTTTGGAACACTTGGAATGTATCTGCACGGTCGAAAGATTGTACATATTATATCATATTGTGCAGTCACATTTCAGAAGGTTGATGAACTCCAGTCAGCGAGTTTTCTTCCAGCAGCGCATGAATGATCATAATATTTTCGAATGCTTGGCTGGGTTGCTCAGCCTGCAGACCGTAGTCCGGATCCGGACGACGAGCTTCCATCCTCCTTACCCCAGACCCTCTTCGGTTTTGATCATTTTTATCCTTCTAATATGATAGCGAATGCTTACACTCGCATTAGGTTCTTAATTCCGGACCGCCATGCCTCCAGGGCTTCATGCGAGTGAACCTCTCCTTTTACTAGTTGAGCACCTATTCTGTACGGAGCCAGCCTGGGAAGGGAAGCACTACTTCCAGTCAGACATTCATTCGACGATATCTATATTTCTTAAATAAGCATTCTTGAATGATTTCCAAAGTTTAAAGAATCTGTTTGGAAGATTGACGCTAAATAGCATGAGCAGAAATATGATTTAAGAAGCTGACCATGCTGTATTTCATGGGTTAACCGGCTTATTGTATCAGTGGTATTGCCGTGGCTTTTCTTTAGAGTTATGCGTGTAATCGGAAAGAATTTGCGATTTTTCCGTATCGCATGAAAAACTGAGATAGCCTATATCTGAAGGAAACGGACTGCATGAAATGAATATTTTTCAGGAACCTTCTTCCCTCAAGTGGTGGGAGATGGGGAGAAGGACTGGCGGGGTATCCTGCTTTTCGTCCAGGAAAACCCTCAGCTCACCATCATCCCTATTGTGCCTCATCGAAGTGAGTCATCTTCAATTCACATACATTTTCCCTTCTACCTAGGAGAGGTCTCCATTTTACTCTTACCTGCTGAAACATTGCAACACCCATCCAAGGCGCTACACTTTCAAAAACAGTGCAAAAATTACCAAAGCACAAGAGTGTACTCTTCCATCCAAAATACGGTAGTTGCATATTTTGGTTCATGAATTTTTGTAAAGGATGCCAGGTAACTCAAAGAGAGCTGCTAAATCCCAGGGGAGAGGGGGGGGGGGGTTGTGAGGGTCTTAGATAATGAAGTATCTGAGGATGCTACTGACTTTCACGACAACGACATATAACGTCGAAATATACCGAAACAGAACAGTGAAATAGAAATATGGTCAAACAAAATTGCGCAAGGGAGAGTCATTCTTTATTTGTAAGAATATCGCAGTTTGATTAACACAGTGCCTAATGGACAGAAATGTAACACTCAAGATATTATGCTGCACACTCCCGCTATTCAAGAATTGTTATCTCCTCTGCTCCTGATGTTGTACGAAGGACATGTGACAACAATGGGTGATGATGCAAGATGAGGGGAGGGGGATGTATTAGCAAAGGAGTAGGTCTGTAGGTTTAGGATATAAAGTTCGCCAATAAATTTGCTTGAGAGACTGTGGTTTCATGGCATCATTCCCAAAGAAACTCTTACAGATACCTTGCTCTATTACTATCGTATCTAGTCCAAGAAAATACCGGGAGAATCAAACTTATCAATAGCACGAGGTAGCCTGCCTAAATGGGTTAAATTTTGGTTTTAGGGCCAATAAGACCCATAAAGGTAATTACATATATAATGTCTATATCGCGGATACTATACCATTCCCATTTAAATATCCACTACAGGCCTGGAGCCTGGATGGCTAATTAGAAGAAATGAAACCCCCAAGGTAATTACTAATATCTGTAATAATATACCAATCGGAGTAACGCTTGGTATCAGCAGAACAAGGATAAAAGGATCCAGATGGATAATAAATATCAATGGCATCCCAATTTCTTTTCGCTGTTGAAGTTACTTGAAACATGAAAATTCCACAAGAAATGCATATTAAGAAACTTGTTTGCGAATTATTTAACTTGAGCCTTCGGAATCATTTATTAAATGCTTGCAGATTCCAGAGCATTTGGATGGATGCGATGGACCAGTACAAGAAATCTAATGACTGTAACTGGCAGCTAAGTTATTAATCCTTTGAGCCCTGAGTTCCTGAGCAATTTTGAGCCTTCTGCCTGAGCTCCTGGGCCAAAATTTGCCAATAATGGGTATACAATGTTTGTGCAAATATCATAGTTGTAATAAAAGAGATGAGATTGATACTTTGCATGCAAATAGCAGGATGACGTACCTTCATTTTAACGCCAGAAATCTTTCTTTGTGTGCCAATCAGGCAAAACGTCATTTCTCTCTACCACCGGTAAAGCGGTGGTGAGGGCTCAAAGGGTTAATGGGTAAAGAAAAGAAAAATAATTTTTGAAAGCTGGGCAGATGCGAGAATCTGCGTGAATGATCTTGGATGATTCTTCTGATTGGTGTTAGAGGGATATCCCTGTAAAATGAGATACATGTAATTTGAGAAAAGAGATATTGCGATGCCTTTCCTCACTCCAATTGTCACTCAAGTTCCTTCTTTCTATTTTTCTTCCATGTCCACAGTGAGTGGGGATGTGTGGATGGAGATGGAGGAGTTACCCAAGGCGCACGGTGAGGACCAGCCACACTCCTCAAGAAAAAGGATCCCATTTCGAGGGAAGGTGAAAGTGACATGGAAGAGGCACACTGCAACCATATTGTGGTCGGTGGACAGATTACTGGCACGATTACCTCTCCTACGCTCAGGTAATAAGTTAATTGTGAAGTCTCTTTACCATCCCTCACAACCTATTACGCCAACACGGTATCTACTGTTTGCAAGATCTAGCGAAACGCGTTGAAGCCCCCTCTAAATACATGATGCCCAAAAATACGTACGATTTCGAAAAATCAAATACTTTATTCAAAATATCAAACATTCTTATAAACAATTGGGTAAATAAACATCTATACAACCCACACCATCAATATAAACATCACTTTTGCTCAAAATGACTATCTCCCGCATCGATGAAGAGCTTGAGTCGCTTCGGGAAGTTGTCCCCCAAAAATTTGATTTTTCAAAATCGTACGTATTTTTGGGCCACCCTGTAAGCTACAGCTTAGGTACGGGTGTAATGCGCCCCCCTTTATAGCCCCCATACTGCACCCAAGTGATTGTATGCCGGGACCCTGGGTGTCGGGAGATGCCCAGGTCCCTGCGCACATGTTCTCCGTCGCCAGAAGGGAGGCAGTGAAGTAAGAAAGAAAATTTGTGTCAGTGTGAAAGAGTAGACCTTGTACTCCTAAATATACATGTGAAAACATTCATATGATAACCAAGTTGACATTATTGACGAAAATCATTATTTGACAAGATCTGGTGAAAGGCAGAAACATAAGAGGTCTATGGTAGAGATGCCAGGTACACTGCCCTGGACAAGCACTGCAGTTCTGAAACTCGCCAGAAATAGTTCCGCCAAGGCTATTCCTACTCTTACAGCTATTTCTTGCCAATTTTTTGAATGCCCATGGTGAAGTGATATGCTAGGTTTTACCTAGGGATCCAACTGAGTACAAGAGTACAATTCAACACAGGATCTTAAGGCTTGAAATTCATTAATTATACTTAATTCTTATTATGGGCCACTGGTGAGCGTAAAATACGTTTAGTCATAATTGCATTGCAGAGGGGACTATGGAAGCTGCACCAATTTCACTTGCTTCGGCAATCAGCAGGTTTCGTGATATCAATTGGTAAGGTGGGCCCACGTTTTGGGGCAATTTCTTGTGGAAAACGACAAGGGTAATATTACAATTGAGGTCATTGTGACTCGATAGACTTACGCTGTCAATTTAAGTCAGGTTCTTTGCATTAGCTATCCAGCCTAACAACTGCTAGCGCACAACAACTTGAAGAGCAACAATTACTTTGGTGGAGTTTGAAACTCCATTTGGGTCGGATCCAAATTAATCAATAGGCTTTGGTAGTGCCTATTATCTTTCTTCAACCCTTCCGGCGACAAAATTCAACCATCTTGTATTCCTCTCTGAGAGCATCAAGAACGAAATTCGGCATACTTCTTCCTCTCTTAACACAGAATTTCTCCAACAAATTTGAAGCTCCATTTCCCCGTGGTTGTGGAGATCGCTCCATCACACTTTTTGGAGATGTGAGTTTCGTTCCGGTAATTTTTTTTCCGGTAATTTTTTTTCTCCCCCTGGGTAGCCACTCCTAGGAAGTTTTCCGAGGAAATAGACCAACCAAACGAAAAATATTGATTGACTTGTAGGCGAAAAAAGTTTTCCTTTTTGTTGCTTCTAGTGCACCATGTTGCCATGAAAATGAAATCATATGCCGTTAATTTAGGCTTAGCACGATGGGTTGGGGGTCCTCCAGTGTTGCTGGATATCTTGCCCTAATTATACCAGATTCATGACTTCTTTGGCCTTAGTTTCGGTGTCTGGATCCTCTGTTTTTTAATATACGGGATAATTTTGTGTCGAGTTAATTCCACGAGCCAAGATTGAAATGGTGGATAGCAGTGGCCGATCGATTTTGTGGGATGTGGAAATATCTCATTCGGAATTCTGTAAATTAACAGAATGGCGCCCATGTTGTATTCCATGCTTCCTAGAGATATTTTCTTCTCAGAACTCATTGAGGCGACTCGAGGAACTCTGGAAAGGTCTAGCGTTCCTCGTCCACACCGAAATGGTTAATAAAACTCGAAACAGACCTCTAATCGGTCTAACGTTAAACGTACTCTCTTAAAAGAGCCTGGAGGGACTGAGTTGGCCTGCGATTGGCCTAACGTTACACGTCATCGACGAGATGTCTGGAAGACCAAGGAATAATCCTTATAGGCCTAATTGGCCATATAAGTCGAGGATTGAGTTTCTTTTGACCGAGAAAAGATAGGCCTAGGTCTGACACAAAGACGGTCCATCAGTTAGGCCTAGCCCTTACGTTAATACGTTCTGTAGAGAAGGAAGGAGGAGGGGGAGGTGAGGTGAGGTTGAGGTTGAGGTTGGGGTTGGGGTGTGGAGTTGAAGAAAGATAAAGCCATTGAAAAATGGTTTTCACATTACGACATATGGAGTTATAACAAAAAATTCCAAGAGGAGCCAATGAATATGGAGATCATGAGACCACCAGGTTTACCAGGGAGTACATGGAATGCATAAAGGAGGCCTTAGCAATCCCTAAAACGAAGATATACAATACTAGCGAGTTTGTTTGCCCTTCGGGCAAGCAAACTCGCTGTGGTCGCGCCTTCGGCGCTGCAATACCTTGGATAGCGATTAAATCATTTATTCTTTGCGAAATAGCAAACACGTACTTAAAGTACATCCCATTGGAATACGTGACATATGGGGACGAAAGTCTTGATTTTTATCAAAATCATTACTTCTATTATATCTAGTGTGCCTAACTTGAAATCTTTTCAAGTGTCCCTTTTTGTAAGGGTGGAGAATATATTTTGCAATACTTCCCTCCTATAATCTACGCTCATGAGGCATGTTCCGTTGCTTGAATAAAACAGAGACATAGAAAGCTGAAACGTGGAATTGGCGTGCCTACCGACACGATGAGTTCAGGAAAAATTCCAAATT